>BEGY01000097.1:0-44982 GCA_002335675.1 Chlamydomonas eustigma | reverse complement strand
AGATACATTGCATAGTCATGGTAACTCCTTAGGGGAGATACATTGCATAGTCATGGTAACTCCTTAGGGGAGGTACATTGCATAGTCATGGTAACTCCTTAGGGGAGATACATTGCATAGTCATGGTAACTCCTTAGGGGAGATACATTGCATAGTCATGGTAACTCCTTAGGGGAGATACATTGCATAGTCATGGTAACTCCTTAGGGGAGAACATTGCATAGTCATGGTAACTCCTTAGGGGAGATACATTGCATAGTCATGGTAACTCCTTAGGGGAGGTACATTGCATAGTCATGGTAACTCCTTAGGTAAACTTTCCACACTTGTGAGTAAATGTAGTTGTTGAGAATGACCATCATTTAGCTGCACCGCACTCTGAGCCCTGAAACCTGGCTTACTTTTCTGTTTGATTCTCTTCCCTCCCCAGCATCCCCAAAGTAAGAGCTCCTGGCATGCTGCAGAGGCTTCGAAGGCTGCCACTGCCATGGCACTGGGCATCACAGGTAAGCCCTTGACCTAAGTAACGCACTGCCAGAGCAAGACCTCGCAATTTTAGTACTCAACCTCTTATTGCATCCAAGTTTGAAACACTGGTTTTCTTCATTATGTTTTTCAGGCAGCACCCGGTGTCAGAATGTCATCTTCCAGGTGGTGTCAAGTATGAAACCAGAGATTGATTGCCTGAAGAGTCTGACTGATGGCCAATCTCTAAGTCAGTCAGGCTCTGCTAGTGGCTCTTCTGGCAACGGGCCTTCTCGACAAGTCCTCAACTTGTCAAGCATGCCCGATCGCAACTTCATGGATGGGTGAGCACGGTCTTGTGTGGTAACATGAAGACCTGGAGCTGACCTGAATATGTTGGTTAACAAACTCATGTGCTAATCCACTCTGTTGTCAATGTTTTTATTGCAGGGTCCTGTTTCACTGTCTGCTGACAATTTTCTATGTTACCATTGCCCATGCACGTGACCAGAATGCCCATGCTCATGCACGTGACCAGAATGCCCATGCCCATGCACATGACCAGAATGCCCATGCTCATGCACATGACCAGAATGCCCATGCTCATGCACGTGACCATAATGCCCATTTTTCTTTAGGTTCACATGTCATGCCAGTGTACAGCCAGGCATACTCCGAGTGTGGATGAAGATCCTTCAGCATGGCCCTTCCAGCGCCAAGCTAAGGGTACTGGCTCTACCATCATGGTGCCAATCAGGGGGGCATTCATTCCGAGATGTTCGGCGCAGCTTCCTGGACTGTGTGGTCATTGGGTTTTTGCGTGCAGAACAAGTCAGTGAAAAGGATCAAGACATATCAATTCTTGCTTTCATGAGTTGTAGTGCAATAGCTCAGCTGAAAAGAGGCACGAAATTCAGTTCAACTGTGTAAGAAGTGTTGTTGATAGTGGGAAGTTCTGTAAATTTTACACTTTTTGCCTTTCAGATAAATCTCAGCCCTGATGACAGTCAGATGCTTCAACATGGAGACAAGTTGGTTGTGTTGTCATATGTCAAAGACCCCAAGTCAAGGCCTGGCACTCAAGGGCTGTTCCAGTGAGTCTCAATGATGAGGTTTCCGGTGCTCATTAAACACTTTTTTTCAAGATATTCCTGAATTACTTGCAAGATGGAATGCAAATCTGAATGCTTCATATTATACTGTTTTTCAAGGATGAATAAAAAGATGATACTTGATGACATGATGATCATCCTTAAGTATGAAGGATCCACATCTCCTGCATTTTAAATTATGTACCAAAACTTTCATGCAGAGTGGCAGGGGAGGCCGCAGCTCTGCGCTTAGACAAGCCCAACAGTTTCAACATAGCGCCGCGCAAGATAATTGTGGCTGGGTGGAAGCGGTCTCGGTTGCAGGTGGGTTAGCTGCATGATGGTGAAGACAAGTGTTGAGGAGGCCAAAGAGAATGGACATATGTAGATCTGCTTTATATTGTTGGAGCTAGAAACACAGTCATGTAATGCATGATATGTAGATTTCTTGCGCTGATCACTGGAAGCTTGAGATACATGCAGGCAGACCCTGTTGACCTATGGTTGACCTTATGGTTGACTCTGCATATCTATCACTCTCTTCAGCGCATCCTGTGCGTTTTTCTCCACTTGCAAAAGTTGCATGCAAGCTGAAATGAATGTCCGGACCTCTATGCAGGACATGATCAAATCATTTGCAGATGCAACACCTGAGAACAGTCATGTGACCTTCATTGTCAGACATCTGCCAGAGGAGCCTAGCCCACCCAGCAGATGGGGCACCTGCAAATTCAGCTACGTGCAATCAGAGCATCCGACGTCCATGAAAGCGCTGAATGTGAGTCAAACTCAAAATCATGCAATGGGACATGCTTGTTCATTGCAATTGTTCATCGCTGTGATGACAATTGTGTCTTTTGTTTGCATTCGCTTGCTCTTAGCGCAAGTTTGTTGACACTTCCAGGATGCAGGCATCAAGACTGCTGATACAGTAGTGCTGACTGGACTGGCAGATGAGACGCTGCCATCTGTGGAAGCAGATGCCATTGTTTTGTCATCCATCCTCCAGGTACATAATAATGTCGCAGACTTTCTGCTGAAACCTTGCAAGATGAGTACGTGTCAATTTCATGGTATGTCAGGTCTAGAATTACAGTGTTAATTGTTGTAGATTTAGACTTCACGTGCTTCGGTAAATTACATGTTGGTGGTGATGCAGGTCCAAAGTGCAGTTTCAGCTAGTGGGCGGGCCACTGCACCTCATGTCATCGCAAAAGTTCAGCGCATGTACACTCAACAGGTAGAGTGATTTATTCAGGGTTTCAAGAGGGTTTAGGGTTCCAGGAGGGGTCTCCAACTTCATTGAGCTATAAAATGTAGGGCTTTCAGCAAGCGGTCAAGATAGTTTAACTTCAGACTTCTGGTTTTGTTGATGAACCTTGTAGGGACAAAGGAGTGAAGGAGTCGCTAAGTCATGTTATTTAGAAATTGAATTCAGGCTGATGCTTTTTTGTATCATCGCATTCATACAACCAGGTCCTGCACAATTACTTCTCCGGAAGCAAGGGGTACGACATGATGCGACTATCAGAGCAACCCACTGCTGTTCTTGAGAAAGAAAGGCTAGAGCGGGAAGCAGCTGAGAGAGAAAAGGCTGAGAAAGAGCGCCTTGACAAAGAACATTTAGAAAAGAGCAGAAGAGAGAGAGAGAGGGAGCATAAAAAGCATTTAGAGGAGGAGAGGCATGAGAAGGAGCGTCATGATGGTATGGAGAGAGAGAGACTTGACAAAGAGAGGTCAGCTGCTAAGACACCTGACAAAGAGAGGTCAGCTGCTAAGACAACTGACAAAGAGAGGTCAGCTGCTAAGACAACTGCTTCACCCGCTGTTGGTCCTCAGATTAATTTACCAACGATGAACAACAACTGTCCCTCATCTTCCAGCCCTCCTCAGCAACCGTCAGCCGTAGAGATTGTGCATGCTGTAGAGCTTTCTAAAACATCTGCCCCTACCACATTGTTCCCAAAAGAATCTGCCGCTCCATCAATTGGCTCTTCCACAAAGAAGGAACCTGTTGCAGCTCAGAAACCACTGCTTAGCTCACCATGGACAGGCTCCAGTACACCAGTTAGTACGCCATCCCCCGCACCTCTCAAGAAGCCAGCTGGTCCACCTCGCATCACCAACCCTGAGGTGTTCACTGCAGATGACATCAGTGCTGCGCTGCTGGTTCAGGTATTGTCACTTGAACAGCCGTTGTCAAGTGATCGAGACTTCACCTCCATTCATTTGGAAGCCCAGGTTGCTGAAACATGACACAGAGTAAAATGCACTAAACCGATTATAAAAGATTACCATCACTTTCAAGGTCTCTTTTCTGCAAGAAAGATGTGGAGACGGGCTTTGATCTAATAAGGGTTTACTCTCTTACTGAGAACAATAGCAATTGTCCTTGTAATCATTTAATGAGTTATTTTGTTCCAGGTGGCTGCACAACCAGACGTGACGGCAGTTATCCGAAGGATGCTTAGCACAAGGGATGAGGTTGAACTGTTCTTGCGCAACCCAGCTGCTCTTAATATAGCTGCAGGTAATTTAACATGCCTTAAAACCCCAAATGACATATGTCAGACGTTAAATTATACAATATGGTCAGGCTTTCATGTGTGCACGACCCTCTCTTTCAGGTGACACTGTGGCCTTTGCAGAGGTCATAGAGGCAGCAAGGAGACTTAAGCAGACAGCACTTGGCTTTGTGACTGCTCATGGTTGTATCGTGATGGTACCTGATGCATCTTCCTGTCATAAATTTGAGGAAGGAGACCAAATCGTAGTTTTAGCTCAAGATTATCAACCCAGAAAGAAGTAATAAGGATGTGGGACAACTGGAAGGAAGCTGTTCTTGATAGCATTTAGCTTCATCAGATGTACGTTATCGTTTAGCTTATTGCTACTTGTACCTGTGTGTACATATACCTATTTTACGGTACCTAGGTATCTAGATTGATAGTTTGATAAGTACTGTAAGGTCGTCCCTCAATAGCATCAAATGAGTGCATTTATTAGCGTGGGTTTGTACGAATCTATGGCTGCTCATAGCGATAAGATATATGTTGGAACCTTCCATGGGATTTGGGGCTTGCCCAGGGGATAATGGGCGTGCCAACAGGATAAAGGTAAAGAATCTTGGTGAAGATCACTTTACACATATTCTTCTTGCCGAGACCGTATCTTACTTACTCAACAGAAATGGCCGTCTCCATGAAGTCTGCTGTGTCCCAGTCCGTGGTGTCTCGTCGCCCCATGTCCGTCAGGGCCTCCTTGAAGCCTGCCACCGTTAGGGCTGCACCTGTTGCCGCTCCTAAGGCTGACTCCATGATGGTGTGGCAGCCCATGAACAACAAGTAAGTTTCAAAAATTCCTGTGAGAAGAGATATGGATAAGGTGGCCAAGCAGCCGTGGTTTGACTTAATTTTTCAGCTGTTAATCTTAAATTGATAAGGAACAGACTATCTCTATGTCCGGTTTAGCGTTCAAACTTGCTGATCTTATCTTCCCGAAATCTCACAGGCAGTACGAGTGCTTCTCTTACCTGCCACCCCTGACCAGCGAACAGATCGCCAAGCAGGTCAACTACATCATCAACAACGGCTGGACCCCCTGCCTTGAGTTCGCCGACCCAGCCAACTCCTTCGTCTCAAACGCTAACACTGTTCGTTTCGGTGCTGTGGCTGCTGTAAGTTTCTTTTTCTCAAATCAGAAATTTGCAGATGATGTTGCCGATTCGTGTCACCCTATGTCGGCCGCATCGGTTTCCTGGATGCTTAACTACATAAGTGTGTCTTAAACGCATATAAATGATCATATCTTCCCTTATTCCCTCTGCACAGGGTTACTACGACAACAGGTACTGGACAATGTTCAAGCTGCCCATGTTCGGATGCACTGACCCCAGCCAGGTTCTTAAGGAGGTTGCCAACTGCCAGAGGTCCTTCCCTAAGGCTTACATCCGCCTGGTGGCCTTCGATAACTTGAAGCAGGTCCAGTGCATGGGCTTCTTGGTCCAGCGTCCATCTGCTGCTGGGGAGTACTGCCCTCTGCCCCAGCGATCTGTTGCATAAACGCTTCATCTAGTCTTATAGATTGTAGCAGTCAGTGCACGCATTGGGATGCATTACATAGCATCATTTTCATGCTTGCCTGAGTTTTATTGTTAACAGATTTGGATGTTAATTCATTCTTTCCTCCCTGATGGGATTACCCTGTACATCATCTTGCGCGCTGACTTGGTTTAACTTTTGTTTGGGTACAGTGCTAAAATTGTACAAACTCAAAGTAAAAGATACAGCTATAGCAGTGATGTAATTATTAACCATTCGGAACTAAGTACATCCTGAACACTACAATGACCATGAAACATGACATTTAAAGATATATATCCTATTGTAACCTGTCTCACTTAGAAACACTGAAGTGAAAAATGTAGGTAACATAGTAGGTGCCCAATAGCTTAAAGATTTCCATGTTTGCAAATAGGATTGTGATTACCTCTGTTAGGTATTATGTAAGGTTGATTGTACTAGCTATGCTGCTATAACTAACAACATTCATTATGAAAATAATGAAGTTAGCTGTCAATGAGTTTAGAAACGGTCGAGAGCAAGTTCCTCCTCTGTAAATTAAAAGTGTGAAAAAGCATGAAGTTCGTACATGCTGACAGCTCGTGAATTACTGAACACAGAAATAATCTACAAGATGCTGGCAGCAGATAGTGGCGGATGGGAAGAAAGCAAAGAAAATTTTGTGCCGGTGAGGCAAGGGAGAACAAAAGCAACCCTGCTGGAAGTTCTAGATAATCCTGATTTAGTTTCGAGACAAGAGTTGGATAGGAGAAAAACGTATGGTGCCTATTTACCTCTGCAATTGTCTAGCAGCTCCACCGTAAAATGAGAGTACCTATTTGCAGAGAACTCAGACAGGATATCCAAGATTATGCAGGAGATGATCCCATAGAACCATGGCTCAAGTAAAGTTCATCTAAAAAATTTATGATTCATTGCTGTGACAGAGGCACTTAAATTTGGATTTTGTGAAAATTGCCTATGTATCAACTGACTATCCTCTCAGTTGTGTTCAGTTCCTTGATCACCCCACATGTAGGTTGGTGAAGTGGACTCAAGAGCACATGTGTGGGAACAAGGCAGAGCTTCAGAGAACGTTAGAAATGTGTACAAAAGAGCTTATGAAGTTCAAAAAATATAAATCTGATGTTCGCTTCTTACGGCTATGGATCCATTATGTAAGTACAAAAGTGACTGCGGATTAAATGTATTTTCGACCCCTACGTGGACTTTAGCCTGTGATGACGTGGGCCACTGAGTCTTTGAGGATCTGCTGAAGACATTTTTAAGCTTTGACACCAAGATGAAGGGTTAAAGTCAAACTTTTCTCTGAATGCAGGCAGATTGCCTTTCGGACCCAGCTGACATATTTGCATTATTAAGGGTAAGCATACAAGCATGTGTTGATGCTCTGCCTTCCTGAACATAATCTGCTAGCAGTGGCTGAAAAGGCCACGGACAATGCCTGCATAATCTTTCACCCTCATAGGAAAACAGAATTGGAGATGAGTATGCCCTATTCTATGAGGCGCACGGTGCTTATTATGAACTGAGAGGAAACACAACTGCAGCGGATGACATCTACAATGAGGGAATCAAAAGGTTTGTGAATGTCCTTATGAGAAGCACTGCCAAGTGGCTTGGGCAGGGGAGCACACGATGCAGTCCCAAAATAGAGTGACATCTAGAATGCAAACAATGCAATGCTGTGCAAACTGTTAATTGCTTCTTGAACATGCTTGAAGCAGTGGCATTGCCTACAAGCTACCAGCACCACCATATTCAGTTGTGTCTGAACACAACTTACGTGTTACAGAACAGCTCCATCTTCTTCAGTTGTGTGAGTACCCAACAGCTCTGCAATACTCATGATTTCTCCATGTACTGCTCTCCATGTACCGCTCAGATGTGCAAAACCTCTGGACCGTCTTAAGCAGAAATACATGGCCTTCCAGAAGAGGATGGTGAGTTCCTACTTTCCAGAGGAGGACGGTGAGTTCCTATCTTCCAGAAGAGGATGGTGAGTTCATGGTCTTCCAGAAGAGGATGGTGAGTTCCTAATCAGGATTTTCTCAAGGTCTGTGCGCAGCCTCGCTTTGTCAATCATGCATCCATGACACTTTGTGCCCTTTGGCATGTAGGCGCAGCGCATCCAGCGCAGGATCCAGGAGGATGCTCTCCTAGGACTTTCAACCTCGGCAGGTAATGCTGAGTCAGCAGCCCGCACATCCTTATCCCTGCTGGTGCCTAGTAGCCTGGTCAGCTCAACCATGAACATGAATTCTGCTCTCGTCAATATGGGGGCCTCTATTAATAGGAGTCAGCAAGGCAATGCAAGGGCACTGAGTCAGCAAGGCAATGCAAGGGCACTGAGTCAGCAAGGCAATGCAAGGGCACTGAATCTTCCAGGGATCTCCCTTCCAAGCAGCTCGCTGCCAACCCTCCAACTTCCTACACAGCAGCAGCAGCAGCAGCTGAAGAAACCAGATACTGCAGTAGCAGTGGATGAGGAGTTTGAAGGCAGCCGGGCCATTAGGTTCCCTCAGGACATGTCCACTCTACCATCGTTCACAGCAGGACCCTCAGTAAGTAGTTCACAGCAGGACCCTCAGTAAGTATAGCTTATGAGATCAACATCCATGTCATCCTCCACTCTTTTTTATGTGCATGACAATCATCTCTTTCCAAACATGGATATGTCATCAAGCTTCACTTTCAGCATGCACAATGCCTTTGTCTTAAAGCAGCTGTTACAATGACCACTTTAGTACTCCTTGCAGGTAGGAGGTGGAATGAAGGGCCTGAAGCCCTTTACTGTCATGCGAAAGGAGAACTCAGAGATACCCAGCACTTGGACCTCTGCCTCACTTCCACCTCAGAATCCCATGCTGTCAAGTATGGGTGCTGCAGGCGTTAGTCGCATTATGCATGCAGGACCTAGTGTCCTTGGCACTGCTGCTGGATCTGTTGGATCTGCCAGCAGGTTGGAGATCTGTGTGGACGATGAATTCCAAGAGGATGAGCCCCTAGCAGTACCACAGAGTGCTCCATTTATTCATGCCAGCGCCGCCGCCGCCGCAGTGTCCTCAACTGCATCAGGGTCTGTACATCACACGCTGCAGCCTGTACTTGCGGCTGTCCCATCTGCCCTGGGTGCCTCTTCATTACATCACAAAGTCCTCCTGCAGGCTCCTGCTGTGGCTCCCCTAACTACTGCTGCTGCTACTGCTGCTACTGCTGCTGTTTCTGATCATAATAAGGACCTTGGAGATGCTAATATGGCTGCTGAGGTCTCCGGTCGCTACTTGGGTTCTGACGCATCACTCTTAATGAATGCTGAAGGTAGCGAGCAGTCCTTGTCACTCTTAATGAATGCTGAAGGTAGCGAGCAGTCCTTAACACTCTTAATGAATGCTGAAGGTAGCAAGCAATCCTTATCACTCTTAATGAATGCTGAAGGTAGCGAGCAGTCCTTTGAGGAGGCAAGGGCTCATCGACAGTCTAGGGGGCATCTAATGTACAAAGCTAGTGCTGGAGGTGAGATGGAAACGTTGAATAAGAGGGGTTATCAAAATCTCAGGCATGAGTCCGACATGTCCTGCATGAGAACTCAGAGCAGACGCATTTGTACATCCACGCTGTTTCAATCTGTTGAACACATTCATATAATCATATGTCTCCTACAGTGATGGCAACAGCTAAGGACAGCAGCAATCATTCTAAAGGGCATGCCCTGGCTGAGGCTTTGAGACCTCAGTGTCTGACTGGAGCCTCTGCACCCGCTTCACATAAAGCAGGTGTACCCGCCTCGCAAATTGGACCTTTATTCTCATCAGATACAGCAACAGGCGCACCACTGCAAGTTGTTTCTATGAGTAGCATGGCCAGAAGACCTCTCTCTGTCAGCACTACAATCCAGCCGCCATACAAGTCACAACAACATACACTTTTCATTGACCAGGAGCTTCCATTTGAAGGAGACCCGTCCGCAGCACATCTAATTCTCCCTCCTGAACCCACAGTGACCATTAGCACACGAGAGGCCTTCGATGCCCTGAATGACATGTTCTCTGACACTCTCCCCCATGAAGAAAGGAGGAAGAGCAAGGTGAGGCATCGTCAACATTGCTGCAGTGTTCAAGCCAAGAGCAAGGTGAGGCATCGTCAACATTGCAACAGTGTTCAAGCCAAGAGCAAGGTGAGGCATCGTCAACATTGCAACAGTGTTCAAGCCAAGAGCAAGGTGAGGCATCGTCAACATTGCAACAGTGTTCAAGCCAATAGCAAGGTGAGGCATCGTCAACATTGCAACAATGTTCAAGCCAAGAGCAAGGTGAGGCATCGTCAACATTGCAACAGTGTTCAAGCCAAGAGCAAGGTGAGGCATCGTCAACGTTGCAACAGTGTTCAAGCCAAGAGCAAGGTGAGGCATCGTCAACATTGCAACAGTGTTTAAGCCAAGAGCAAGGTGAGGCATCGTCAACATTGCAACAGTGTTCAAGCCAGTAGTCTGCAGCTGGACACGTTATGATGAATCGTGACGTAGTTAGAAATTATCATTCATGATGTCGATGAGGTTCTAGTGATGCAGTAGTTTATGAAGACCAGGTTAAGTGATGCAGTAGTTGTGAGGACCAGCTTTAGTGGCTCATGGTGCACCAAGATTTTTATATTATTCCATGCTATGGTATTATTAGTTAAGTCCTGATCGGTTACTAATTAGATTATTTCTATTGATCTGGCATCAAGGTCATTGGTCTGACCTCAGCAGCCAGCAGAGCAGTATCAGCCTCTGAGATATGCCGACTGGCCAACCTTGGCAAGCAAGCAGTTACCAATGGTCTTGGACCCAGGCCCCCACCATCCCAACAGGCGATGCAGGGGAGTCATCATGGTAGCTCCAACACTGCTGGTGCAATGGGGATTCATGAGGACACTGAGTTTATAGGGGGGAGCTTGAATCAGCCACAACAGGGTTTCAAAGAGGACACAGAAATGATGGATCAGGGGCCTTCACTGAGAGGTGATGCATTGCAGAGCAGCGTCAGTGGAATGTATGAGGACACAGAATTCCTTCCTGGGATAGGTGGTGCTAATGCTGTTTTTGATGGCACACAATCTGGATCAGGAGTTATCAGGAGTGATATGCATCGGGGTGCAATCTCCATGACACCTGTCCATCCTGCTCAGTCATCACGAAGCATGTCACCTTCAGCTTTTATGTATGAGGACACGGACTTTGCTGCCTTAGATCAAGAGTGGAGAAAACGCTAGGAGTAGAAGCATGTGGAGGAGTGGGAGTAAGATTCTTCATAGCCTGAAAACATGTAATTACTTTAAGGCTGCACTGCCTGGACATAATTCGCAAAATACAAGGAGGAAAACGAAGATTCTTCAAATCTGCTGGCCCAACTGTGGTTCAAAGGTTTAAGATTGATGAAATTTCTTAATAGCTTCTCGTCCTAAAGCAGGGAAATGTGAATAATGTTTCCACACTGTTGTACGAAATCAATGTGGATATTGCATCACTACAAAGAGGCCTCAACCAGAGACTCAAAATCGATTCCTGACTGCATGCCTGACCCCTCAACTGTAGCTTTGACCTCCATATCAATAAAAGTGTCACTCTTAGCTGCTAGCTCGCTGATAGCAACGCGCCCCTTAGAGGTGATGTAGTTTGCAACTGCTTGCATCTCCTCCATACTAATGTAAATGTACTGCAGCGTCAGGGAAGAGACATTGTAAAGTAAGTCACAGCGTGGCAATCTCATGCTAACACATTCCAAATGAATGATGACGAGATTGCTCCATCGCACCTTCTGCAAAATGAAGATAAGTTGCATGGTGGCTCCCATGTAGATAGCAGCATAATGTGATTGGGACTGACCTTTCCTCTCTCATCCATCACTCCGGTTAATCGCCCCATTGCTTCTAATCCTTGGACCCGGTCAATGACATCTGTTGTTCGAAGCTTGAACTCTGTGGCGAGCTGCTCAAGTGGCACAGTCTTCTTTTGCTTGATGTAGTCAATGAACTGCGCCAAGAGGCCTTGGCTCTCCTCTTGATCATCACACTCGCCTGGCCAGGCGGCAAAGACATGTTGTGAATGCACAATGCAAACATACAGGCAGCTGAAACATCTTTCTTATGTTATATCTTTACTCATTTGAAGCAATAACTATGGGGCCTGCATATACCTGGCTACGTGACACATGCCATACCATTCATATTCCAAGAGTCAAAATCATTCATGATGTTTACCTGTGCCTTCCTTCTCCACACTAATCATTCCCATCCACTGCGCTGCCTCTTCCTCCTCCTTCTTTATCCGCTCTTCTTCAGCTTTCCGCATTTCCTCCTCCTGCAAAACGTTTTCACATTGCTCAACTAATTAATACTTAGTAAAAAAACTTATATTATTACCGGGAGCAGCTCTGGGAGCTCTGTCTCAGAGGTACATAGATAATGATTCATCTGCTGTCACAAATTTCCTCTTTCCTCCTAGGTAACTCATTAGCATATGGCATGACACACCTGAACCTTCCTTACAGCCTCCTCGACACAGCATGACACACCTGAGCCTTCCTTACAGCCTCCTTAATAAAGCATGCCACACCTGAGCCTTCCTTACAGCCTCCTTAATAAAGCATGACACACCTGAGCCTTCCTTACAGCCTCCTCGACACAGCATGACACACCTGAGCCTTCCTTGCAGCCTCCTTCTTCTCTTGTTTCTCTCTTTGCCGCTGATCATAAGATGATTTTTTTTGCTCTCTTGCCTCCTGAGCTGCTACCCTTGCCTCTTGCTGCTGTCGTTTCTCTTCTCTCTTTCGATCTTTTTTGTTCAGCGGCAAAGCCTGAGCACAGGGTAAATCTATAAATACAAAATTTATTCAAAATGTTGAAATGCAACTAGCCTGTGTGTTCTCTTGACACATTGCAAATCTAGCTATGCTTAAATATCAAGGTGCACACCATGTTCTCTCTCTCTTCCTCATCTTCATCTCCAGCATCACTTTCTCTGTCAGAACTCTCTGAATCTACAACAGCATTGCTAGCTGATTGCTGAGCAGCAGCTGCTGCTGCCATTTGCCTCCTCCTCCTAGTGGCTTGCATTCTGCTTGCTGCATTACGACGTCCAGTTGCCACAACAGGAACATCCTGATAGTAAGTACATGACGAATCCATTGACTTGTGAGACCTTGACAGAAGAAAAATCTGAGCTTCAATTTTCGGACCTCATCTTCTATTTCTGCTTTGGTATCATCTGATATCTGAGCCTCTTCAGACGACTTAGAGGCGCGAACAATGCCGAAACAAATAGCTCCGAGCACAGCTAACACGACTAAGAAGGCTCCCAGAGCAATAACAACCATATGATCTAGCGCCATCTACATATGACAGATTGATTTAGGGAAAATGACTCCCATCCTCCTTCATGAAACTACCTTCAACTAGGAAATCCACACTGATAGGTCGTGTGTCTGTAACTTCCTCCTCGGTATTTTGGTTTGAAACGTAAGAAAAAATCAAAAAATATAGTATTATTGTTGATAATGAAATTTTTCATGAAACCAACACCTTTCATGAGGACGAAAAGACAGTGGTGGGCGACCAACCTTATATTAGTTTTGTGCTTTTCACCTTTGTTGTACGAATTAAAAGCCAGCATAGCTTCTGACAGCTGTGGTACTAACCTGTTTCAATCAAATATTAACACTGCAATCCTGGCCCTTGAGAGTGGAACACTGTGGAGTTCTGGTGCAGTTTCTGAGGCAGGCGACCTTTTCTTATTAGAGGTAAGCTTTATTTGAATTTTAAGATTCTAAATTACCTTGAAATTATATGCTCGTATCAACTATTCTCCTTACTTCGTTTCTGCTTGCAATAAAAGGTTGTCTCTTCTACAGTATATCCACCATATGCTCCAATTCATGGTCTCCAAGCAATTAATCCTTTCAATCAAACGGTACAGCCAAGCATCAGTATTTCTTAATCAGCACTTCATTATGAATTTTAGAGTTGGCATGTCATATATTAAAAATATTCTTCACTCTGATGTTCACTCTGTTTTAGGCCCATTAACCTTGCATCCCCCAGAACAATGAGTAGTAATCATCAGAGCTGTAGCATTAGACCTGCCCACAACACATTAATCATGAAGACGTTATGCACTTTGATGCATGCTGCCTTGCTGCAGGTGGTTTGGAGTCTTCAGTACCCAGTCCTCTCTGTAAACCAGCCTCCTCCAGCTTTCACAATGCACAGGAACACTGTGTACCTCCTTGATATGTTTGCATATGCATCAATACCTGGTCTTCAGTCAGGCAGCAGCAGTAATGAGTTGACGGGTGTCTATGCAGTTGCGCTGAACCTCTCCAGCGGCTCAGCATTATGGGCAACCCCCTTCCCCACAGCCACTGCAGTGGTTGCTGCCCCCCAGCTGGTCCCCAGGTCCAGCCCAATATCCCCAGCCTCCACACTGCCTCATCTAGGGCTAGGGGTACAAAGCACAACACCTTCACAGCCACCACTTCTGCTCTGCTCTGTGATAGTGGGAACAAGCGCATCACAAATGATCATTCCCTTGGATCCTGAATCCGGATCCCCTCTAGCTCTGGGAGGTGCACTGAACTTGACACATGCCACGGCAGGGACCCTTACTATCACACCAGCTGGAGGCACATCTACCACTCCTTCCCTTCCATCTGCCATCAGAGTCAGGCCTCAGGTGTTTGTAACCCTAGCTTCCTCCAACACAGGAGAGTCCGAGCTCTTCAATGCATCTAGAGCAGGCAACCTAGTGGGCCTCCTCCTCATTCCTGCCTGGGTATCACTCAGCTCTCAGCAACCCCAGCTACTCAAGACCTCATCGCTATGGATCCCAAACAGCACCTCAGAGGGGACCACTGGATCCAGCAGCGGATCTAACCCAGATCTAATCGGATCTAACAGGCCTAATGAATCCAATGTGACTTCACCTGTGGCCTCACGGAGGCTACTGAATCTTCCTACCCGCTACTTCTCTCACCTCAACAATACTGGACAGCTTAAAGCTTCTAGTGTGGCAGGGGTTCCAGAGCTGGCTCCCCAGTTTGGGCAGTGCCTTCTGGCATTGAAGGTGTCAGCCCTCGGCACCGTATCAGTGGCCTGGATCTACGGCAGCACGCTTGCCAACATCACTTTTCTTCACCAGGTGACGCCTCAGTAGCCTCAGCATGAGCTTATCAAGTCATGCACTACATCATGCACCATGCTGCCAGCTTGAACTCCTATTTTGTAGAGAATGGTTTGCCATCCTCAAGAAAACTGTACTTACTCCCAACACGATTTAGGTTTACTTAGGATGTCCACTATGCCCTGTGGAATTTTTTCATGCCTATAGGGTTTAGACAAATTTTAAACAACCTCAAACAGGTTTTAGATAGATAGTGCATTCTATATCATTCAGCCTATTACCTCCTGAGTTACTACTGAATGTTATCATATGCAACTTATTGAGCTCCCTGTGCTATCTGGTTGTAGTTGGGGTCGTACATCCTGCTGGGTACAGCGGATCAAGATATCACTGTACTCACAGCTGCAGGACTGCCTGTGGTACAAGAAACACAGGGATTGATATCCTTTAAGAGCATCAACATGAAAGAGGGCAGAGACAGTGTTTATGCGCTAACTAGGTAGCAAGCCGGGACCGCTATCTATCCCCACCCTCTGCTCCTTTGAGAACCTGCTGAATGCATGCCTATTAAGACAGACTCGTTAACTTGATTTCATGGTGTTCCCATGACTGCATTGATGCCTTTTGATCGCTACTGTTCCAGGCCCACCCGCAACGAATCTGATTATTCAACGCTTGAGACAACCTCTCTTGGAGAATGGATGGTAGACTCAGCTACTGGGCAGCTCCGGCCTGCTGATCAAGTAACACCTTACCAGCAGTTCGGCCCTGACATTTGGAAGATATCCATCTCTGGAGATCTTTCATCTTTTGCAGTGGTCCACAAACAACCAGCTGCTTCAGCAACAAATTTCACCTGTTACTTTAGCATGCTCATTTCTCTCCCCAGCCCTTTCAGCATTGTCAGCAGCAGCAACAGCAGTAACAGCAGTGGTGTGAACTCTATACCATATTCAACACCCTTGCCAGAGCTACTGATGCTTGAGGGGACAGGACAGGATTTGAGACAGATGTATGCTCCAAGCCTCCAAGAACTCCTAGCTTCAGCTCTCCCTCCTGCCTCACAGAGCTTGGTGGCAAACTTCGTCCTGAACCCCGTCATGTTTCAGACACATCGCACAGTTCTTCTGCTTCTAGAGGTGAGCTTTGAATTTTCCACCAAACTGTGCAGTTAAGCTAAAGAAATTTTGTAAGCAGAATAAATCCTGTATGGGCTTCGCAGGTAGTTGTAACTGACATTTGTGATGTTTCGTCTCAATCTTGGTATAATTTGAACTGCAGAGCCAGGAAGTGGGCAATTCATCGTCCTTCTTGGTCATAGTGGAACCTTTTGTCCCGATCAAAACAGGGTACTGAAAAGTACTACCATGGAAGATGTAGTTCAAAAGTTGCTTATGAAGTCATGTGAAGATGAGCGTGACGGAGGCTACCTAATATGAGTGCTGTCATTCTGCCTAGCAGCACTGCCTTCACATTCCTCTGAGACAATGACAAGTATACGCTTTAGACCTTGCCTGCTACTAGAAACCCTCCGTAGAGGTCTATTACTTTCCTGACTAACATGATTAAATACAGTTTCTATCTTAAAAATCTAATTTAAATGTTCTCTCAACTGAGGATGCCATAATTGCCTGGTAGTCCTTGCACAACATCTTAACATATCTCAGATGTCTAGATCGTCATCTGGATCCTCATCAGAGTCATGTTCTTCCTCTGAATCACGCACATACACGATGTGACCCAGCTTCGTTACACTACCCTCTAATGATGCTCCTGCTGAGTACCCAATGACAGCTACATCATCATGCCTAGTCATCATCTCGCCCCTTCCTACAGCCGCTGCCTGCTGTTCCAGGTAAGCATCAGCATCTATATGATGTTGTTGCCCTGCACGCCCGCCTGCAGGCCCAGGCAGGTAGTCTCTGAAATCAGCTGTCTGGAACTTGGCACCTTGCCCTTGATGCTCATAGGGCAGACGGACCTGGTCCCTGGCCATTTGCTCCTGTAGACATCATGCAAGCAGCAGCAGCAGCAGTAGCAGCAGTAGTAGTAGTAGCAGCAGCAGTGGTGTCAACAACACAAAGCATGTGTAGTTTTTGAATCATGAATAACAACTCATAATCTTCCTAGAGCTCCTATATCATTTTTCAAAGACCATTCTTCATACCTGGGCTGTCAACTGGCCCACTTTCATGCCCCCTGCTTGCAAGGCAGGTGTTCCGCCTCCCTCCCTTCTCCCACTGATCAGGGAGGATGCATCTAAACCGGATGTTGAGGCATTGAGATGATAAGGCGATGATGATGATGATGCATTATACACAGCCTGTTGGAGTCCAGGTTCCCTTGTTCTATCACTAACAGATAAGGCTACCAGGGCCTCAGCAGTTATTGACCTAGAAAGTGAGGCTGGCGGTACTTCAGTCTTCACACTTCCATTGGACATGATTGTGTACAAAAGCGTTTCAGTGCGCAATCGGCCTGAGCGTTTGCAGTGAAGTTTGTTATGAATTGCTGAATTTGAAGCTATCAGATGTTGACAGATTGTTTCACATTGAGTTAAAGAGCACTATCAAGGCAAACAGAGAATGCAGTGATCTAGGATTCTTCCATACCATCCATGACTCAGAAGAGACCCCACCACTGACCTGCACGTCTTTTGTATCTGAAGCTGATGTAGCCATGCGGGCCTGCCCCTCCACTCGCGTGTCGCGTAGCCACCTCACGATGAAGTCTGCTCAATGACTGTAGCCTGACAATGCAAGTTGACAATGCCTCCAAGCTGAACAAAATCTGGTCCTCATGCAAGTCCTACAATGCCCACCACTACCACCCCTCAATATTGGAAATGTTACTTATTTAAATTGAAATCAAGTAGATAATGCATCAAGATCTCTTTCATCTGTTAACCTTTTCAAATTTCAATTGTACAATCAAAGAGATCAAGAGAACAATCAAGGATGAGGGCCTGTACATCAATCCTTGATACTCACTTTGTGAACTATGGTTAGAATGCTGGTAATCTGGGGGTGTTGCTGCAGCGTTGTCAAAAAAGTGAGGACCTGCAGGTGCCATGCTTAAAAAGTGAGGACCTGCAGGTGCCATGCTTGAAAATTCATCATGATGTAGCAGACAATCGTGTTAGGGTTTACGTAATATTGAAACATGTTCCTCCTTGCAGTGTCAACTTCCCTCAAGACAAGACACTCTATTACTCTATTACTACACAATGCAGCCATGACCAGAAGACTCACTTCAGGATATGAGTATCTGATCAGAAGTTCACTGATAGAGTCTATGATCACAGCATGCAATTGACCAGAAGCCATAGACTGGGAAGCACAACTTGGATCTGAGCAGAGACTGCCTTCCAGTAATGAAGATGCAATGTCCTGTATAGGGGTCTGCTCAGACCTGAAAGACACAGGATGAATATTAATCTGAAGGAAAGAAACGTGGAAACTTGAGGAAGCGTTCAGACTCTGGACTTTGCAAAAACTAATGATTACCCAACCTGCATGATTACCCTGTATTTTTCTTGTTTTTACCACACTGTATGCTCTATAGACAAGCAATGAAACTGTACTGCATATGAGAATAGAGCAAACCTACCCTGAAGTCCACTCATGTGAAAAGGAGGCGCATAAGTTGAGGACAGTTACCGCTTTTTTCTGTGCCGGCAACATGGCAGGAGATTCTTCCAATGCTAAGTAATAAACATGCGATGCTTGGGATCTGCCAGCGATCACAGATTCAACGAATTGAGCAGAACATCGCTCGAACACATTCCGACCACCCACAGTGTCTAAGGAGTCAAAGAAAACAGCGAGTGCGCATCCATTCTCAGCTCTTGCATTGCCATCTCTAAGATGCTTATTTAGAGAGTCCATACCATTAGAAACATTGTATTCTTCAGGGTGCATCTTCGACATCACACTTCAGCGAGTACTTTCGAAAGAGTTGCATTACAATTAACAGGTATTCAGTGATTACCGGAGTGCCTACTACTTGAGTCGTGAATGTATGATTATTATTAAGCAATGATGATTATTCAGGGATGCCAGTTAATACAAATTGAAACTGTCCCCTCCCTTCCATGCACATATGCTAGATGCGAAATTAAAAAAGAAGCTATGACATGGATACATTAGGAATCATGAGTAATAAGAAGTGCAACTAGGTATTTGTCTACCAAGACACAATGAGAAGTATCCACTCCTGTACACTGCAGTTTCATGAGATAATGCATAATTGTAATGGCTGTAAGAATGTAATTACTTAGACACAAACAAGAGGGTACCCTCCTAGAAAATCAGGCTCTCCACTTCCAACTAACTTCATTCCGATGCATCTACTATGGCCTTGTGCTGTGAAACACCATCCTGCAGCAATAAAGTCATACTTCAGTGCCATGGTTTCAGCTCATTGAGTCAGGCATCCGGTCCTCTGAATTTCAAAACTGTCAGCAAATTGTGCGCAATATGACATACAGCAATGTGTGCAAGTTCATTTCTAAATATGAAATCACGTGGAGTCGAGGATTCACATCGCTTGAGGGTACTGACAAAGCTCATTACACTGATGTCTTTAAATGCCTGCAGCTGACAGCCACTGGAGTTGCACCTGATATGAGGCAAGGCCCGCAGTCAATTCTAATTGATGCCTCAAGGCTGTCTTCAAGTCTGTGAACTCCCCTCTCAAGCTATCCACCTCTGTGTTGAGAGTTCTTCTCAAATCTGATATCTCCTTCAAATGAGAAATATTAAGGATGTTTCATGTCTGGCACAGCTGGAATATTTGACAACAATTGGAGTGACCTCCTCCACTCCAGAGAAAAATGTCCTGTTCAGGTGTTCGGCCCATGGGCAATCTCTTGCACATGCGCTCAGGCTATTGGTAGACAGCCATGAGCTGGGATGAATTTTTAAATGGGCTCATCGCTTAATACTATGATCAGCACAGAAGGAGGTCCCAGTCTCTTACCCCACGAAAACTTTTGACTTGTCCATCCAGCTTATTCCTCCATTCCAGGAGCTCGCCTTTTAGTGTTTGAACTTTTGATAATAATTCTTCCTTCTGCTCGTTCAGTTGAGTTAAATGTTCAGACTCAACTTTTATCTCTGGGTTTACGAACTCAGAGGCCTTCATGCAGAAAATGCGTTAGCAATTATCGGATGCAAAATACCTAAGCATTTGTTGTACCTGCGACATCTCAAGATAAGTAGAGTAACACACGAAACACTAAATAGCTTTTTCCAGAGAGATAATGTGAGGCAATGAAGAGAGTCCCTGAAATTTTAATAAAGTTTCAGAGTTCGCGTGAGCAGTACAGCTGCTTCTATGTTTGCAGTACTGAAAGCGTTCAATTTTTTGTCAATCTGGTTCCCAAATACAAATGTAAGCAACATCAACTTCCAGTTAACCAACAGTCCAGAGAATGACGATTCATAGAAGATTCAAGGTCATCGGTATATTCGGACTCTAACTTTAAAGCACTCTTCTGTCTTATCCTCTTCATCATTCACAAACACCAGCACATCCAGAATACCAGTAGTGGCAGCTCTACCATCAAAAGTCATGCCCAGAGGTCTAGTGGCACCTGCTGGGAGCTGAAGGCGCTGCGGAGTGAAGTGGACCAACCAAGGCTGATTTGATCTTAGCGTGAACGTACGGTAGGACTGGTAAGGATTAGTGTACTGGATCTTCTTGTTTGCCACAGATCCAGCAGGTAGCTCTATCTCAAATGTCCTTGTGATCAAGGGCCCTTGAGCTTCAGCAGAAACCAGCAGGGCATACACTAATTCACGTGTCTCTGTATCAACCAAGTGCACCTGAGGAGTATGTAGCACAATGACGCTCAGGGCTCACACTGAACATGAATGGCAAATAAATCTGCAGCTGTTAGGGTTTAAGGGTGTAGTTGTGTTGGGTTAGTAGTGTAGACACAATGAGAGAGTGAAACGAAACATACCTTGATGTCTCGGATACCCTGTGTCACAGGGCGGAAGCTAAGAAGAAGCTCAGTCAACGCTCCAGCTACCAGCACAAAAGAGCCCGGAGAGACCTGTCATGGACAAAATACAGTTGCACAGCAACCTCTTATCGATACTCACAGGGTTAAAAGACTGTGAAAGAATGGCAGTGTGTGCTTGAATGCCATTAGGGTTAAAAGACTGTGAAAGAAAGGCAGTGTGTGCTTGAATGCCATTAGGGTTAAAAGACTGTGAAAGAATGGCAGTGTGTGCTTGAATGCCGTCAGCTGCTAATAAGGAGACACTGCACAATTTCTATCCATACATCTCACATATCAAAATGGACATAATATGTAGCTGATATGTAGCTGAAACAGAATAGTACTTGAGGCCCACCTGAAGCTCATCAGGATGTGAGGTGTAACAAGCAACCCTTCGTGTGGCCTGTGCCCCTCGAACCACCACAGAGGCTTGACTAGTCTGACCAATGACTGCACGCATGTCCACCTTCCTCAGACAATGAGCAAAGACCTGTGAGCACAAGGTGTTACAACTAAGTCCTGAATAAAACATGCAGATCATGTCAGCAGACAGTATGAGCCCTTAGGGCGATATGCAGTGAGTGAGTTCAACAGAATCTGGTCATGCTGAATATAATGCACTCAGCAAATGCTATCTGGTCATGCTAAATATAATGCACTCAGCAAATGCTATCTGCTACAAAGCTTTACTTGGGGGCAACGTTAGAGAGTCAGAGAGATGAATGATTAGTTGGGGTTTACATTAGAGCATCAAAAGATGTCCTTGGGGTTTAGAGCAAAGCATTGCAAAGTTTAAGAGGGTTGAGGGTTTCAATTTAAAAGCTTTTACAAGTCCATTGTTTAAGTTCCTTCCCTGAATCCACCTGGCTATTCTCCAGGTGCAGGCATTCTACATAACCTCCAATCAAATCCATTTTGAAAAGCGCACCTGCCATATCTCCACTGGGCGGGCCATGAGACGGTCCAAGTACAAGAGCACATAGAAATGTGTGACATGGGGGGCACCTCCACACTTGTACTTAATGTAAACCTGCAAACAAAAGCATCCATATTGCTTCTAAAAGAATCAAGTCTGTATTGAACTTTTCCTCTTTTTCAAGTACTTGGCCCATTACTTACTAACACTGGACGTAATGAATCTAGTTCTAAGTGTCAAGCTATTCTTTACCACCCAGTGTCTATGGACAGCCCATTCATATCTCCTCACCTCATCTCTCTCGGCCCCTCCTACAAGACCACTAGATCCAGCCCCAGTGATAATGTCTGGGTGTGAGCATGCCACTGCCAGGTTGCGCAGGGCACCACCTGCAAAGGTAGTGTCAGTGCCTGGCAGCTCTTTCATATGCACAGTCTGTCGCATGAGGGAGTGCTCCGGATGGTAGAACCTGCCAAGGAGGGAGGAGATAAAATGTGTGTATGCCTCTCTTTATCACTTCAGATCTTAGCACAGCCTTAACAAGCCTATGAACACGGTGATTCCCTTGTCTTTCTAAAGAAACATGCAACAGATGGAGAACATGGAGAACATGACTACGCTTGTAAGCTCAAGCTCTTGAATGACAATGTCCACAAATTGGATGAATCTGATCATTAGCACAGCAGTCGCTACTTTAAAACCCCTCACCTTAATGTTCTATCAATGATCAATGGCCTTGGCACCACTTGCAGCTCCAAAAGCATGACAGGATGGTCGTGTGACACTGACATGAGCTCAATGGTCACAACATGTCCCTTGTCAGAGCCTGAGGTGTTGAGCACCTCACTGCTGTTGCTTCCTCCGGCTGCCTTACCCAGAGCTGATTTACGTAGCTCAGCTGGCAGAGAGCCGTCTGAGGGTGCAGATAGGATGCCATCCTTTGGTCCAGTGTAGCCATGGGGCGGCTCGAAGGATTGCAGCTTGAAGGGAAGAGTGATCCTCTCATGTGCCTAGGGAGGAAAGATTGATGTCCTTCAGTAGTGACTTCATGTTTAAATGGTGTTAGAACAGCAAGAAAGGGCGCATGGCCAATGAACAGGCACATGCTGTTTTCCTGATTGTCTCTTAAGGTGGCTCTTTATTTAGACTCAGAAGGGAAGCATGTTCACCTTCAAGTAAATCCGATTCCCTGCCATGATTTCTTGCTCCAAGTACCCGACAGGCTGTGATGGATTCCCGAAGAATCTTGCATTAGCAGCCCTGAGAGCTTTGTACTCATCCATGCGTGTGAGAACGCTGACTTCTTGAGGGCGATTGATATGGACCTCAAACACCTGAACTCAACAAGATAGGGCCAAACAGGTCATATTTAAGTTTTTGAGGATAATGAAAGATCCGCCTGCCCTTGGTTCCTCACATCAATTCAATTCCACTTATTGTCAATCTCCTGAAATGCAAAGTTGTGCAGAGCTATTAGGGAGCCTTCTTTCTCTTTGTCTCCCAATATAGATATGACTGCCTCACCATCTCTTGAGCAAATGGGTTGGCAAACTCAAGCTCATACACAACCACTTCTCCATATCCAGGTCGGATCACTCTGCTGATCACAAGGTTGCGGCGAAGCTGCTCCTTTATGAGGGCATGCTTCTGCCTGGCACGCACGCTGGAGACATCTGTCAATAGCTGTTTTTGTACTTGTCTGTACTGCTCATCACGTGTATGGGAGCTGATAGGAACCTTCTCATTGCAGTAATGGCAGGTGTGTGGTAATGCCCAACAGAACAAGGAAGCCAGCACAACATTTCATGGGATGTTAGCTGTAGCAGGGGTGATATGTTAGCTGTAGCAGGGGTGATTAACATGAAGCTCAAATACATTAAGACCATCAGGTGCACCTTGGGGGGACCATCAGGTGCAGGGTGACCAGGGTGACCATCAGGCGCACCTTCCTGCATTAAATAACAGTAAGAGAGTGCAGAGCCTTCACACCTTTGGCACATCGTCATCTATCAACTCCTGCAGCACTTCTTCTACATTATGCAGCCTGTTGCTCTTGTGGTGCGTCCGCTCCAAGATATGCATCCTCTCATCCTCCGCCAGTAACCCTGAGATCACACCACCATGTCCACCTTGTGGGTGAGAGGCTTCTCTGGCTCTGTATAAATCACCTCCGATACCACTTGCGCCTGGAGAGCCAAATGCTGGAGCTCCTCCTGGATCCCTCAAAGGTGACCCTAAGCCTTGACGTGGGTCAAACTGTGCTTGACGCTTTGCAGCCCTGTCCTGCTCATCCAGGTCCACCAGGAATTGCTCTCCTTGATACTGGCTGGCGGCAGGGTTAGATAGTGGCTCTGGAGATGACAGACAATCAAGAGGGGCGGCGGGGTTAGATAGTGGCTCTGGAGATGACAGACAATCAAGAGGAAATGGTCCACATCGCAAGATGTTTTAAAAGGAGTACCTTTCCGTGTCTAAAAATCCCACGCCCATGTCTAATTATGTATCTGAAGGCAGTGGTGAATGATGCATTTGCTGTCAAGAGCATTACCTCTTTCTCCATTTGCTAGCTCCTTTGAAATTGGTCCTTTAATGGCCCATGCAGGGCGCGCACGGACGCGTACTTTCTTGCCAGCATTAGTGTCAGGCTGGAGTGGCTTCCTGAGAATGCACAAACAGGTCAGAAGAAAGCATCCTAGCCAGACCGCATAAAACTATTACACCTTCTTCCTTGTAAATGGACAGGCGATGACTTTCAGAAACATGCAAGACTTCAAAAGCCCAGGCGCAGCACCTCTCACAAATGCCATACTCACCCCCCAGCACCAGGATGCCTGGGCTCCCTCCCAATGTTAATGATCCTCAGCACTATAGAGCCCTTGGACAGAATAGTGGGAGTACTGCCTGCTCCCTTAGCTGTACCGCCTTGCTTCCCTGACAGTACAGACTGACCCAACAAGCCAGCCGCTGTACCTGCGCCTCCAGCACCTCCTGTTTGATTTTCCATGATTGGGACTTCTATCAAGAGCTCTGCAAAGTCTCGGCCCTGGCGTAGTAGCTGCTGCATGTTGAGTGTGGCAGTCCCGATCTAAAAGACAAACACATACACACAGGATCAGGTCATGCATTCAATTCAATTCAATCCTTATTAAAGGTTAATTAAAACCCTTATGATTATGGAGTTGTATCACATGCATGCTATTTAATGACATGACACATCATGCTTACACCTGAGCAGATGCCCCTCTTTTTCACGCCTTGCCGAAGGCCTCTTTCAAAGAATGGTGCATGCCATGTACAAGCTTTCACACTACATCCACACTTGGTTATCTCACTTGCAACAGGGACTCTCCATCCCACACATCCACACTCAGCGTTTTTGCTGCCAGGTACTGTGAAAAGTGCATGTTGCCCTCATATGCAGCTTGCTGCGCTGTCTGCCCTGAAGGCACAGCATCCAGCGTGGAATCTATGACATATTTCACGGTGACACCTGGAGGAGGGAGCATTGAATGACAGCCTTAACTTCCTTGACATCAATGTGGCCACAACAAGTGCTAGGCTTTTTCTAGGCTTTCTTAAAACCCCTGTTTAGATTGCATTCAGGACTTCTCTTCTTGTAAATCATTGATGCTTCAAATAATGATTGAGTGCAGACCCTAAACCCTAAACCATCAGTGAGACCAACCTGCGCCCTTCCTGTGAGGGTGGTTGGTCACTAGCAGGCGTGTGGCATTCACGGTCGTGGGGTCAGGAGGAGGCACTCCTCGCTCCCTGGCTTCCTCCTCATGCTGCTGCTGCAGTGCTGGATTAGGTTGTACCAAGTAAGACATGACTGTGGTGGTGGGTGCAAAGTGGTAGAACTGGAAGGTGAAGTACAGTGACTGTACATTCACAGGCGCATTCAGTGTGTCATGATGCCTGTCATAAACAGGAATGATGTCTGGGCAGTTTTCAGCTGATGTTTGAGAACAGGGCTACACAGACAGGATTACAGCAATGCATTTCTTCGCTATGCATGTCATCAACACGAGACCACGGGCTGTTGACATTCACTCCCTTTGATAACAAACCTCGTATCCCCAGATAATTGTGGCGCACTTAACTGTGACATTTTCATTGGTGACATTTTTGACCGTCACTGTGATTTAAAAGTATGGACTTCAGTTCACACCTATAGGCCAGGAACTGGAACACCACATCACTGGCCATTGACTGACACACCTGTAGGCTAGGAACTGGAACACTACATCACTGGCCATTGACTGACACACCTGTAGGCCAGTTACTGGAACACTACATCACTGGCCATTGACTGACACACCTGTAGGCCAGGAACTGGAATACTACATCACTGGCCATTCTTGGATCCCTTGCCTCTAGCGTCAAGTCGATAGGAGCAGCAGAGGGACCCCGAGGTGGACCACGGCGCCTGAGTAGTGCTTGTACATCTTCTGGTAGCGCATCCAGCATGCCTGGACATGATCATGATGACTCATCAACTTACAGCTGGACATGATTATGATGACTCATCAACTTATAACCCGCAACAATGTTATAAATAATACAGCTTGATATTTCATAACATCTCACAACATGTTACACATGATGAATTCATCATTCAGCAAAGAGCTGCACTTTGATATTCGATTTCAACATCTAACAGGTGTGTCATGATCACTCACCTGCATCATACAGCTGCTGCATCAGCATGCGGGATGGTACTGTCCCCAGAGTGCCGGGTCCTGGTGGTGGTCCACCACTGAAGGCTGACAGATCTCCCAGATCTACCGTAGCAGGAAGGTCCATAAGTCTCCGAATCTCATCAGGAGCTGGCCGAGCCTGGCTGGATTGGTTCCTATCAGGACATGAGTGCAGAGCATGTTACATCACAGTGTGGAAGAGCAAAGCATGAAAAAAGACTGAGTTTGTGCCATACAGGTCTAGAGGAATGGATCAGCAACACTACCAGCACCACTATCTTGTGGATGCATTCAGACCCTTGCTCGCAAACCATCAAGCATCAAAAGGACAAGCACCGAGAAAATCCTGACCTACATCAAATACTACCCCTCATGAACCTTTCTCCAATGCATGCCATTATGAATATCCATAACGATGCATCATATTGCCTGCTTAGGCAAGAACTTACACAACTTGACTCCTTGCAGCAAAGGGCTGTGAGCCAGCACCACCATCAACAAGAGCGATGACACTATTGCGAAGAGATTTCCGCTCCTGTGACATTTAGTTACTTTTTATGTGCACACTATCAAGTATTCGAATTAACGCTTAAGCATAGGTTGTGGTATATGAAGTCCAAACCACCACAAAATGAAACTCACATCTTTGAGCTCATCCACTGCCCTTGTCAGCAAGTTTAGCTGGCGCTGCATTGCCAGGGCCAGGTCCCGGAGCTCATCACGCTCAGCAGAAGTATTGGAGGGCATGGGGTGGCCATATAGAGCCTGATTCATGGCCTGATCACCACAGGGGAGAGGAGGCAAGGTTGTTACAGACAATCAATAATGATTAAGATGATTAAGATGATTAAGAAGTTCATGTTTATAGCTCCCACCTATCATTGAAAGGGTTTACTGTCATTGAACTGTATGAGTGGACAAAGCAGATGTCCTCTTTCGTTATCCATATTCAGCCCTTTATGATTACAACAATGAGGGATCGCTACTGCCAGCACTGTGAACTCACATCTTGTTGCTGCTGGATGATAGGCGGCAGTACTATCTGCTGATCCCGCTGGCCTAATCTGTCGTCTGGTATGAGAGGCTCCTCAGACTTGATGATTGCAGGAGGTGGCATATCCTGTGCTATCTCCTACACATAGGAGCAGCACATCACAGACGTCCTGAGTGCTGGAAGGAAGTCACAGTGTTCAAAAGAGCAGGCTTTGCCTCAGATGCAGAGAATTTATATTGCTGAAGAAAGTCACATTCACAGTTGCTGTGGCAAGAACGTCTGGAGTATTCCCCAGTCACAGGTTGGGAGGCGCACTTACGTAGGGTACAGGTACAGGAGCAAGAACTTGCTCCAAGGGTTGCTCTCCAAGTGCCGCCTCCTCTTCACGCTGGTGTTCAATGACCAAAAACTTAGAGTGCAGGGGAGGAGGTATGGGAGTACGTCCTGGGAGTATGTAGTAGAAAAATGATGGCATGTTACAAAAGGGCACGTGCAGGGTAGCAAAATATTTCATCTTGATTTCAAAATGGAGAAGAATGGAATCAACACTCAGATGACCCACACCAAGCATCTTGGACGCACACTTGAGAAATGGAAAGCACCCATTTACATTATTCCTAATGTCATTTTCTTCATTGCTAAGATCAAGGTCTGCAAAAGATCAGCATTGACCCTTCCTCATATATGTCACCTCCTCTCTATACTCCCCAAACCTCACGTCTGATGACGCAGTCGTTACCTTTGAGAGAGGTTAGGCCCCTACCTGTCTCAAACAGCTGGAACTCCACCATAGGATCTGGTACATCCTGCATCATGCTATCCCCCAGAAGGGCACGCCAGTCCAACAGCGGTTGGTCCCGGAGCAGCAGTCCAGCTTGCCTACCTCCTAAGACATATCGGTGCACCCCCACTGCCACCTCTGCCTGAGAGCCATCATCGCTAATGAAGGCAAAGGGGACAAAGGCGCTCCAGCCCAGCAAGTACTGGACAGGGGGGAGGCTGGCAGGAAGAAATACCTAAAGCAAGGACAAGGCCCAGCAGCATAAGATGAAGCAAAGCAGGAGTAGATATAGTATCACAAAGCACACCAGATTACAATAATATAGCCCATAGGGTTTGTATCCTATTTTGCACTCTCCTTCACCTAAATGAAATAAGAGGGCCTTACTTATTTATCACTGTTAACATCTAGAGCAGTGTTTACTACTAACCTGCTCAGGTGTTACAAGGAACTCCACCACAATGGTGGTCAGGACGTCTCCCATAACGTAGTCAAACACAGCGTCAGGTGCTGGCACCTGAACACATCCCCGCACAAAATCATTGTATTGATTAAGCTCATTATTCAGGAGAAAGTATTAGAACTCTACATAGCAACAGCACTAGAGGAAGGCTGTTTACATTTGGTAGGCTTTTTCTGCATGAGATTGGTTAGATTGTACCTGAAGTACTTTCCATCCTGGAACATCCAGCTGGGAGATGTTGGTGAGGTCGTAAGAGGGGCCTACAAAAGTGCGTCCATTGTGTACTGAGACACGCAAAGTGTAGGACATGGACAGTGTCTGTTCCTCATGCTGCTGCATGCCAGGCACATGGTTAGGAGGCCTGCAAACACGTCAAAAATTCAAGCTGAAAGTTACAAAAGGTTCCTCACATGATAACGCAAACGGCCTATCCCTACCTGCACACTTTTCAATCTTAGACTGCATGTGCAATCTTCATCTGAACATTGATTAAGATTCAATCGCAATAACATGAATCTCAATGCTTGCTCAGACTCACACAAATGCCTGAGGCCTTTTAGGGTCCATGGTTTGCAGCAGTTCATGCAGCTTGGAGGGCAGCGCCAGCTGTAGCCTGCGTAGCACCACGCTGTAGGTGGGGCACAACATGGGGGATGCCAGCGTTGAGATTGCGGTCTTGGTGGTAATGCTGAGTTGGCCTGCGGTGTCGAAGCGTCTCAAACCAGGGATGACATCAGAGTAGGTCACCAAGAAGTCCTCAGGAAGCAATGGGATGTACGCATCCATGGCTGGGTAGGACTCAGCCTGATCGTTGAGACAGGAGACGATGATGTTTTTAGCACATTCAGGTTCTAGATCTCCGGACAAAGCCAGCAGGCGGTGTGGGTCTGCCATACTCTTTGTTGCATCTAAGGACTCCTAAGTTAAAGACTCACTTGAAACAGTATTGAGCAATTGGGGATGACTTTGGGAGGCCTCAGATCCTCATTGTATACATTCCTAGAGTGCAAGAATTTTCGACACATGTGATGTTTCAATGGATTAAAGAGCCTTTCCTTTGAAGTGTCAATGGTATCCCCTAGGTCTCCTGGCTCTAACAGCACCAATAATATCTTTATGCACTGTTTTTCAAATCCAAAACGCACCTGAACAGGAGGTACCTCGGTGTGCCTGATATGATAGGCACTGACAGAGGCTTACCCACTTGGGGGTCAAGGGCTACACCTGCAGGCAAGCCAGGAGTGGGGCCTGCAACCTACAATGCGGTAAAAAAAGAATGCAGTGGGTCCAGACGTATGCAATCTGAATACACAACCCTAGGAAATATGAACTGCGACTGAAATGCAATGTTAGCAGGAAGCAGTCCAATAAATATGCAGTGGGATGTTAACCTTGAAGAGGGGCAGCAGAGCCCAGCCCAGTGAGTACTCTCCTTTCACCACGCCATCCAGCATACGCTCCAACATGATAATCTCAACAACAGCCTGATGAAAGTTCAATTTATCACACAAGTTAGTTTGCTCTTGTTGTACATGTTGACTCATCACTGTGCCAATCATCTACTGTACGGCTATAATTGTTCACAAAATTGAAGCACACTGAATGTGTATGTATGCACCTGTTGAGCTATCAACATGATAGTGCAATGCGACAATGAGCTTGAGGATCTCACCATGCATCTGGGATCAGACACTTTGGAGTGGTAATAGACATCAAAGCTGAAGTCAAGGTCGATTGCATTGCGCTGTGCTGCTCGGTTTCGGTCATATGCATCACTCATGCTGCAAAATGAAATAGAACCATAGATATCAAGAGTCTTGACATATGGTTTATCAATGTGGGCTCCTAGTTTATCACAGTACTGAAGTACTATAGTTACATCTTAACAGCTCATTACACAAGTTTACCTGTACACAGTGTTTCCATAGAATGTTCCATAGGCTTCATCGTAGAGAGATACACCTAGCTGAAACTCAAAGGTGCGACCATCAAAGGTTGTATGCAGAGGCAGGTCGTTAACTCTCAGCACTCTCAGCCTGTACCCTGTCGCACACAGAATCGTAATTCACAAGTATGCTTTGTCCTGGTCCCCTGCATGACAACCTTATAACACAAAATAAAATTAGGGACTGTCATGCAGATGCTTGAACTGAAGCCAGACTGTACTTGTCTCTTCAATATGATGAACCATGCTTTTCCAGTTCTAAATCTAAACAAATTATCAGCAATTTGGCTCAAGGAAAAAAATAGTCAGGACTCAAAAAATGGGATGGGTGCAATGAAGTAACATGAGGCTTGCCATGACAGGTACAATACCTTTTGTCTCTGGTAAGGTGCGCCTGTTGGCATCAGGCGGAATGGGTACATAGCGCTGCTTTTGCCTCACAGCATACTGAGACCACATACGCATGGGAGCATCCTCCAAGTACCCTGTCAGGTGCATGGAGTGAAGGCCATTTCAGTGAGATGACCATTGATGTACATCAGGTTCGATGTGGATCAGGTGTATCTCAAAAGAATCAAGCCTCAAGCTAATAAAGAGCAAAACAGGCTTAAGATCATGAACAACTTAATTGTCAGAGAGGAGAGACACCTGTTTTATTGACCAAGGCTTCCTGCAGTACTCCTCTGTTCTTCACAAAGATATCAAGATCAAGGTCCAAGTCCACCATCTTCCCAGCTTGGGGCTCAGGACGCTCAATGGGTGGGGCCAGCACTCCATAGCGTGGCAGCTTGTTGATGTCAATGACGGGTACTGCTGGGAGCTGTGGAGTTTATGAGTGTGGGGGGTTTCACAGTACAAACTCTATCAAAAGCAGGTAGACAGATGTCTTGTAATTCAAAGGTTATTAGAGAAAGGAATTCCCTGTTGCATTCCAACACATGCTATTTTGCCTCCTCCTAATAGCTGAAGGGCCTAGTGCATACATGAACATAGGTCGTACCTTGATGTTCTGGACATTTGCTCGTTGCTGTTGTCGCTGTTGTTGATGCTGCTGAACTCTTGATCTCAGAAACACAGGTTGCCCTCTTTGAATCATCTGCTTACGCAGCAGGTATCCTCTAAAGGATGACTGAATTAAAGTAGCGGCATCATCCTGGGTCTGCATCAAAAGGTGATCAAGGAGCTCCATTCAATGAGGACAGAAGATAAGTTCTCCTTGAGAGTAGATGGGTAGAACTTAGAAGATCATACCAGTGCACAAAAGCTGAATGACAGCACCTTCATCATAGCACCTTCAACATTAAAAGAATATAGATTGATGGTGATGTGACCAACAGCTGAGGGACCTTACCAGTGAAGGTGGAGCCTTTCGAGTCATGACATCTGTTTGGTAATCCACTTGTAAGGGGGCCACTCGCGAAGTTGTTTGCTGACCCGCTAACTGCATTCCTGAACCATCTTTAAACTCCTGAGACAGACCATATCCCTGCTGGTCACGGCCTTGTCCCTCTCTGACTCCTTGCCCCTTCTGTGTATCACCAGTCTCAGATAAGATTCCGAATTGTTGTAGTCTGGTGTCATCTGCTCCTTCTCCTGCAGGTATCTGAGTAGGGGCAGCATATGAGACATTTCCTGTTTCAGCTCCTATCCCGAATGCTCCTTGACCTCCTCTATTCATGTCATGTGCTGAAGAGATATCTGATCCTAGACCATAGCTTTCAACTTTTTGAGTAGATGCGCTTGGTTGAGAGTGTCTGCTGTCAGGTACTTCTGCTAAGAGTCCATAACCCTGCTTCCTTGTCTGTGCTGTCTGCTCTTGTCTCTCCAACTCCGCAGCTAACCCTAGATGCGACATAGCGCAGACCCTTTAATATAAAATTTCTACCTAAAATAAATGTTGTGTATTTTTGTGTTCATCCTGACTCTGAAAGCAGTGAACTCTTTCAATGACAACTCAGCGGGTCAGAGGTTATCGAGGAAAACTCTCTCAAAGACAGCGTGCGAGGCAAGCTAGGGATCCTTTGCCTCTTAGTGCAAATTTAGGGTAACTATGCTAAGCCTCTTTGACCGAGAAACCAATCGTACTGCTGCAACAGCTCAGAAGGTTCAAATATTTTACTCACTTTCCCGCTCAGCCTCGTGTTGAAGTCATAGCGAATAAAATTCTTTACCAGACAAAAAAACTGTTTCTGATTGATAGGTATAAGTGGTGCTTTGAGAAGAAATCACTGTGCATCACTGTAAAAATGTACTCTACCATCCAAGCAGGCTGCTGCAAGCTGCGGATGCAACGGGTTGAAGGCAACATCCATGACTGCATCACCATGTGTGCCTCTGATCCGTTGAAACACAGTCCCCATTCGCAAGTCATACATATATAGACACTTGTCTTCAGACCCTGAGGCAAGGTACCTGGGCAGATGGTTGACACCTCTTGATCAGCATATCAAAATAACATGAATGCCATAACAAGGCTGGCAAAGCAGGAATTTATGAGAAAACTGAAAGGATTTGGAGGAACAAAGCTTCAGATATCTTATAGCCTAAAATCCAGTCATAAGTGGGTCAACATTTACCTGAGGCAAGGGCTGAAAGCAATGTTAGTAGCTACTTGGCTATTCTTATGTCCAGTGAAGGTCCTCACACAGCGCCGACTGCGGACATCCCACAGCTTGGCAGTGTTATCCTGTGAGGCTGTGGCAAAGAGCTCGTACGCCTCCTTAGCATGGGAGACAAACATGGAGGCACACGCACTTTGCACAATGGCATGAGCAGGTCTGGCATGGGCATCCTCAAATGTCTCTCTCCGTTGCATGGTGGTCACATCGATTACCTCAATACTCCTGACAAGGATGTTATGAGAACACCTTGAGTCAACCGCCGTCCTAACCATTGGAAGACTGTACTAACTTGTAATTCTTATTGCTATGTTGCTAGATTGCAAAGTACAGCATGAAAGAGATAAAATAGTGCACATCAAATGCCTCTCTTGGTGTGGTGTTAGACCTCACACAATACACAATTTTAAATGTTACAGCTACCTGTTTGATCCAGTAAGCAGAGCCAGAGGTGACAGGAAAGAGTTGATGCATGAGAACTCTGTGATTGACTGGGAGGCACTGCAATAGGTAGAGGCTAGTCGATACTTGTTGTTGTTCCGTAGCCTCTCTAGGTCATCCTCCATACCCTCAGTCAGGCGATATCTGGAACAGAGCGTCTCGGCAATGTTGTGAGTTTGTTAACAACAATAGTGGACAGAACAAAACATCTCTTCATGACCAGCTGACTTGCCTGCCACGGTACCATTTTTAAATGCTCATGAAATCAAATACTTCATGATTGGCTACTCCTGACACCACCCTGAGGACCTCAGCATTCCAACACTGAATAGCCATACCTGAATACAACCCTATCCTCAACTAACAGACTCGGTGACGCCTATAGCATGCAGTCTCCTAACAGGATGACCTTGCTGTCATCGCACTTGCCTGTAGAGAAGCAGCTTACTCCCAGTCTCCTAACAGGATGACCTTGCTGTCATTGCACTTGCCTGTAGAGAAGCAGCTTACTCCCAGTCTCCTAACAGGATGACCTTGCTGTCATTGCACTTGCCTGTAGAGAAGCAGCTTACTCCCAATCTCCTAACAGGATGGATGACCTTGATGTCATTGCACTTGCCTGTAGAGAAGCAGCTTACTCCCAGTCTCCTAACAGGATGACCTTGCTGTCATTGCACTTGCCTGTAGAGAAGCAGCTTACTCCCAGTGGCTAAAAATACAAACTGGTCCATGTAGAAAAACCTTGCTGCTTGTACCTCATGAACAAAAGGTGTGTTGGGAGTGTCCGATGATGCAGTTGCCACCTTGCTGTGAATAGAGGGAGACACTGGTGGAAGGGCTGTTGATACAGTAGTGACCTAAGGAGGCATTTGCAATAGAGGGAGACACTGGTGGAAGGGCTGTTGATACAGTAGTGACCTAAGGAGGCATTTGCAATAGAGGGAGACACTGGTGGAAGGGCTGTTGATACAGTAGTGACCTAAGGAGGCATTTGCAATAGAGGGAGACACTGGTGGAAGGGCTGTTGATACAGTAGTGACCTAAGGAGGCATTTGCAATAGAGGGAGACACTGGTGGAAGGGCTGTTGATACAGTAGTGACCTAAGGAGGCATTTGCAATGTACAATCTAAGTATTAGCGAAGGGATCCATTGCTTTATAAGCATGGATCAGAGGCACACTAACGATTACCATCGGTTTTAAAGACCCACAACGCAGCACAACACATGAGCTCTCAACTCTCAAATAACAGCAGAAAACATAAATCATGTCATCATATTGAGAGTGGTGCGGCTCACCTGTTGTTGCATATGAGTGAACTGAAGCAAAGGCTGAGCCCATGCTGCATTCCACAGCCTTGCTGACCTGAAGGGCAGCATGCATGCCTGATGGCTCTTTGGTAGAAGTGTAGCCCTGGCATTCTTATAATAAAGAATGATCTTCTCACCCTTAATATAGACCATGGGCGGGTCCAAGCATGACAACCATTGACTAGCTGTCGATGCACTGCTTCAAGCTCAGTAAAGATCCATGTCTACCCTTTTGTTCAAAGCAAGGGTGCTTAAAGTGTGAAAACATGTGTCGGCCCCATGTGTTCACACCTGTCAGCGGATGCTGTCAGGACCATGGTGCCATCATGGCTCCAGCAGGAAGACAGTACTGCTGCGTTGTGGCCGATCAAGTCTGTGCCCTCCCCTTGGAACTTGGAGAGCGGTAATTTCATCACGCGGGCAGTCCTGTCCGCGGAAGCAGTGAGTAATCGGGAAGCATCGCCTGAACAACAAGAGGCAGTTAATTATTGTGAAGCACGACCTGATTATCAAGTTGGCAGACCTTTCCTGTCAGTGTAGTTGAACCAATTGAAGGGTTGCAGAATAAAATGAATGAATGAGGCCTAAAAGAGAATGCACTCTTGAGCTTGCCATCTTAGGCTCTGATGAATGTTTCCTTGTAAGTGATACGTATTCTAACAACAGCACAGAGATTGAGAACAGCAGCAGTAGCTGTAACAGATCAGATGCGAAAGGCGAGAGATCCCATGCTATGGAGCATAAGTACCATAAGGCCTTCTCGCCCCCCCCCCAGAGCCAGCATATGAATTGAAAGCCTAAAGCATTGAATCCATGAGGACCCTCATGGAGGTGTGACTCACTTGAGTATGCTATTCTAAGGATTGCTGAGCCATGCACAGGTGCGTTCCCAGGCAAGCTGTTTTTAAGTTGAGGATGGATGAGTGGCTCACACATGATAGGATAACTGCGCTGGTGCAACAAGTGCCGCCCAATGGAGCTAGTGGCAGCCGTCTTCGTAACCTTGATGGGGGCAGGTGGGGCACACCCCATGCGCACTTGTGGCTGTACAAAGCCGTAGCTACATTCACATAATGTACAAAGTTGTAAGGACTATGAAGAACACTTTTGTGATTATCCACTATCATATATTGAGAGACTCAGTACTTCAGGTGTGTGCCATACTATGTATGCGCTGGTACAAGACCACTGGGAATCCCATAGAGATGAGAATGCAGGGAGTGCTTCCATCAAGGCTAAAATACATGTACTGGCAATTTGTATATTGCGTTCTTAGGGCTTATCACGGAGTGTAATGGATCAGAACTTGGGCCACAGATCAGCTGAAGAGAGTTTAATCACTCACCCAGATGACTTGATCTTGCGATTAAAGGTTACTGGCTGACTCATCTTCGGAGCCAGCTTTTTCACTGAAGCAGTAGGGCCAGCAGGGCTTTTGCTGGCAGTGGATTGAGTCTTTGAACCTCCATGAGAAGGACTGCCATCGAATCTTCCATTGCTGTTTGAACGTGGCAACGCGTTGGACGGCCTAGGTGCTGATCCAACTGCTGCTGCTGACGAGGATGGCGAGGCTGAATTCCTCCTGCTGCCATGCCGGTTATGTGCTGCGGAAAGTGAAGAGGACTCTCCTTTTGAGGGAGTGGATCCTAGATCTCCATTGCCAGATGATGTAAGGTTAGGTGTTACCTGCAAGATGTCCAAATGTGCAGAAATGAGGCCATGAATTCTCAGCAGTCTCAGAAGGTCAGCGGCACTTATGTTATGAGCCATAAGCAGCAATTATACATGTTGGAAATGTTCAACCTACATTTGATGTTTGTAGACACTGAACAGGCACGCACTCTTAGTGGGGAGTTTGCAGGCAAGGGGCGTGTTAGGAACACAGACAGGACATCTTCTAGATGATCGTCATTTGAGCAGACGTCAGCCGACGTTGAGGGCTCATCAAAAGTTCTATTAATTCCATTCAAATTTTCTCTCAATAATCCTGCAAGTATGAAAGCACAACGGTTTGACACCTAACAGAATGAACATAATGCACACAGAATGAACACAATACATACTCGTCCCACAGTCAAAACAGCAAAAATGCAACACAAGGAGCAACAAATGGACCTCCAATAAATTCTGATTATGCTTTATTAACAGATGGCTGGAGCGGCCATGATAATGTCTGAAAGTTGACAGTCAAGATTTGTTAATTACCTACTTCACTGATTAAATCTTATGATTTCACTTAACCACGTGTTTCTAGCTCTAAGAATGACCTGCTTCTGAGGCTTTGGGATGCAAGCTGAAAACACAAGCAAGGGGCTCAAAGGCCGCAGACACGCAGCACAAGATCGTCTTCTCCCTCTTGGGCTCTAGCGCAAACGAGAATGCTCCAGCGATGCTGCATTCTGGTATGAATCCACACTGCTCCATGGGGTCTGTACTGCTGGCACTCTTAGGTAGTGCCTTATTGACGCCTGCCTGCCCTGACTTTGCCTGACGTCTGATCCACAGTACATGTCAAAATCAATGAATTCATTTAGCAACGTTGAGCAGCAGTGCTGAGCCCAAAGCAAGTACTTTTGTCAGGTATCAAGATATGATGCAGTCTGTAGGGCTCGTGGAAGCTGCTGCCAAGGAAGTTTTTGGCAACAGCCTGTGCTCATGATGTTGGAAAGTGTTTTGCGCACCCTTACCTGAAATAGTCCGCGATCCCTGCTGATTCTGTGGTCCCTCCATTCAGGAAATGTGATTCTACTACCTCATATGTCTGGGTATCCAGGATGACGAGGGATCTAGGCATGCCTACCTGTAAACAAGAACAGGCGCAAGCAAGGGCTGTACCATCCTTATGGTAACACTAAGGCAAATTCTACAGCTGACATGATTCTCCTATTCCTACTGCTGGAAAAGCTTGTAAAATGATAGCAGTTATCTGAAAGGATAGCATCAATTGTGGACAGGATCTTCTCCGACAGTGAATGATAGAATTCTGGCACCTCCATCCTTTGACTCCATGGTGGAGCTCTCACCATGAGCTTGGGTGACTCCCCAAGCAGTCCCAAATCATCTTCCTGATCCAAAGTGGACACCAGAGGGGAGTACATCAATCGTATGACACTGCAGCCAGTGACCACGCACCCGCTGGACTCTAACATGCCTTCCTCTTGATCTTGAAGCTTGCCCTACAGATTAAAATCCAATTACAATGCCCAAGAATAGAGAATCATAAAGACTGCTTGGTCGTGCAAAGCAATAACAAAAAATAATGGGTCAACGAAAGCAGATATGACAGCCTTGTTTTTACTTGTGACATTCGAACAATATTCAAAGAGCTGACAGCATGTGAAGACTGTCTTCACAGAAGAAAATGTATGAAGCAGATTCACTTCAAAATGTATGAGCAGACTCACTTCAAGCTCTCCTCCCAGCCGCTTCACTGAGTTGGCAGTAATAACTTTGGGCCCGTCGCCTTTGCCTTGAGCACTCGCTGATGCAACCACTATCCCTACCTTCTCTGCAATCTTCTGGACCTGCCTTGCCACATCGAGGGTCTGCGCAGGATGAATCATGAAAGTGGATCATGCTTTAGGATGATTGTGATGTGGAATCATAGCAGCTCCAGCTCTACAAAGGCAATAATGTTATGGTGTGACCCAGCGACAGAATGGTTGCATGATGTGCTGAGCATAATAACATGCAACCAGCTGTAAAGAGTACTCTTTGTCAGCACTTGAAGGAATCCTCTACATGGGTAACAGCTCACTTTTAAGCCTCTGCAAGCTGGTAGCCCTGACAGATCAAAGAAGCGAACCACACCATCGCTAGCACCAATGGCCACCCTCAAGAAGGAGGGATCCACAGCAATGTAAGTCAGTGGATATGCTGTAAGAATGGAGCTCTCATAGACCATGCAACCCTCCTCCAAATCCCAAACCTAATCCATGAAAAAATCAAGACAAACTTAGAATAAAAGGCGCAAAACTACAAAGCTGACACAGATGCCCAACATGCTGCTGCATGTTTTGGCCGATGAATGGTGTCCTATGAGTGCAATGGACCTTCACGGTGCTTCAAATCATTTGTGTATTGGCTTGCCCTGAAAGTGCGATCCTCTCCAGCCGTCACGAGCAGCTGAGAGACATGCGGCTCACAGAAACAAGCAGCTAGGACAGCAGCCTGATGGCCCTCTAGCCTGCAACAGCAGCAGTGTCAGGAGGTACTGAATAGAATGAAGGTGAGTGGAAGTGTGATCATACTGCTGAAAGCCATTCATCTGATTTAAAAATGATCATGGAGGCATCATCATGGACAGGGTGATGTGCATTGGATACACTGTAAGTACCCTTTCCAGCCATGCATTTCAACCGCAGGACTAAGATTTCCTGATATCAACAGCGCTTGTTTCAGATGATCAATTTTAATATGGTGCAATTGTTTCAAGCACTCGCACTTAAAAGTGTTTTTCAGGCTGCTTATTTCAAAGATGTAGACAACAGCTCCAGCACACAGAGCCAGCTGCTGGCTCTCCTCACTGACAGCAAGGGCATCCACCTGGCCGGGGCCTGCCAGCAGGAGGATAGGCTCAGGTGGCAGGGTTCCATCGGCAGCAGAAGCATATGCCTGACATGAAATAAGAACCAGAATCTCAAGCAAAGAGCGGCAAACTTGCAACTAGTCATGACTTATGACCTGACATTTTAAGCCAAGTGACAAGAACAGAACATTACACAGAAGACCCTAACATTTCTGCATTTATGTAATTGTAAAGATGAAGGCACCATGTAAGAAAGGAGTACGAGGGACCCCAAGGCAGCAGGAAAGCCAAATGACACTTGAAAAGCACATGCATCAGCATCACACTGGTCATGGTGTGCTGACTCATGTTTCCACTTCCAGGCGGAACTGTTATCAAACACCAAATCAGGGAATCACTTTAAAACGCAATAAGTTTACCTCAGCTTCTGTCAGATCCCACCTGTGATAACCTCCAAATCACTACTGCATCAGGGCAAGCTACACACAAGAGCGTCTCACGAGGGTCATCAGCTGTCCTGTAGGGGTCAGGGTCACTACTTCCTGAACAAAGGAATAAACAATGGAGATGTGAATGTGGCATACTCAGGTTAAAAACTTATTGCATTGGGGTACATGTTCTAAAACCTACAGACAGATGCACTATGACAACTGGACTCATGCACTATGACAACTTGACACAATTCCGTGTAGGAGCTGTTGTTGAGTATGGGATCAGGAAGAGCTGAATTATCCAGAAAAAATATTAAGCAAGTGCAGCAGAGGCTTAATCTACTTGCTCCATTGGCCTGCCTGGAGTTCCATGCGCAAAACAAATAGCTGTGGCCGGCTTCCGTTGCAGAGCTGTGTTCAGTATGAGAGGTTGCGCTTGAAGCTTGTCTATGTAATGCACTGTAATTGCATTACTTGTTGATGATTCACTGTGTGCTATGAAAATACCTGTTGGCATTTGTATGCATTTGCATTAATGTTCAGACCAGGGTTGGACAGTATTGAATCTCAATATGCATATGTATTTTGATTAAATTCGAGGTGGCTCATATCTCACCATCTGTGTCAATCACAAATGAAGGTGATCTCAGTGGGCCTACTTCTCCCAAAAACTCCACATTCATCGTCTAGATAATTGCCTGCATGTTAAAATAGTCAACTCTCTGGATCTTAACAGGGATTGATGCTCAAAAGGTGTACGAAACCTCAGAAAAATAACTCGCCATATTGTTAACACCCTGAACCCTTGTCAAATATCCCTCAGATATCCAAACTGCATGCACGAAGTGCACCCATAATTTGCCTGCTCACTCAACTCTTTTTTGAACAACGCTGGTGGTGTCCCTCATATCGCTTTTTGCACTTTTGTGCCTTTTACCTTTTACAGTCGACTTAGTCTCAATATGCAAATAGAGAGTCTAGTGCCTTTAAATCAATGTCTTTTTCCTCCGGCTCTTGCATTTGCATTTGGCTTGCCGTCCCTAGACGGGAAACCAGTCACGCTTGGATCCCTCTGTAAAGATGAGTCAGTTAGTAATCGTCTGGACACTTCAGACCACAATGACGCAAAGATGCAACAAAAGCAGCTGACGTCATGTCCAGTTTCACAACCGACCAAGTTGGGATCACAGGCAGGAATTCCGTCATATCCCGTTGGGAACGTTTACATGCCTTATCCACCGTATGCATCAGCATTACCAAGTAAGTTGGAAATGATTGTTAGCATTGCTATATTGCTTGTGATTGTCATGATAATCTTCTTGGAATGTCTGAACAAAGATACTGCAAAACGCAAACCTAATAAGTATCCCTTTTCAGGTGTATTTGGACCAAATATGTACGGGACAATGAGCCAAGCAGGTCTCAATGGTGTTCAGCCGGATTTTTCCAACTTGTCTTACTCCAGTGGAGCAGTACATGGAGGGGGACACTCACAGTTCAGCGGCAGATTTGCTTCTGCTGCCCCTTCTCAAGGAGATACAGTGGAAAAGGAATCTGGTGATGGAGCTAGGGCTATTAAACGAGCACGGCTTGTGTGGACGCCACAGCTACATAAAAGATTTGAGGATGCGCTGCTCAAGTTGGGACCTGAGAAAGCTATACCCAAGAATATCATGCAGGTAAGGCATTTGTAATCATATCAGAGTCAACTCAATTCTGCAGCTAAGCTCAGATGATTTTTCCCTTACTCCTTTGCAGGAAATGAATGTTGAGGGCTTAAGCAGGGAGAATGTTGCCAGCCATCTACAGAAGTTCAGACTTTTGAGGAAGGCACCTGAGGACATCACTCCAACCGCAACAGCAGTGAAATCTGACAAGATAACTTCATCAAATAGTACGTGGCCTTTGGAAGGAGCAGAGCAGTCTGTGAAGGATTGAAAGGTGCCAAATGAGTTAATAAGGTAGACCGTAGACAGTTGAGATATTAACAAAAGATTTTTTGTGCATGTATTCATATTTTTAACTTGTACTGAGGTGAGAAAACGCACTTCTGACATAGGTCATGGAATGCCTTCTGCCAAATATTTTGTTGACATAATCTTTGATTACAAAGGACTAGTGTATCTTCCAGAGTCCTCTGGAAATTCTGCTATTTAATATTCTTTAATACAGACTTCTTAGGTGCAGAGGGAAATATGAGGGTTAGTAGGTTATAATTTAAGCAGCATCTGACAGTAGGTAGATAGGTACCTACATGAAAGTTGAAGTTAGAACGAAAAGGACAGTCAATTTCAGACACACACTGGAATAAACAGTTTACTACATGAATAAATGTGTGAGTTGTGACGCGTATTTTCCCCCGTCGTTTTTTCAATCAGATAGCAGTGGGAAGCCAGCGTTCAATTGGACTTCAATTCCAAAACATGAAATTGTCTTCTTTGGTACCACGAAACCTCATATTTCTCATGTGGAAGAAGAGCTATGTCCAACATTGCATGACCCCAACTTAAAAAAGAAGGTAACTACACAACATACAAAATTTTTCCTCTCTTCATAGTGCAGTAACCTACAATGTCCATGCTTTTAATGTCATGTAGATCAAAACAACCTCTTTCACAGACCTCACAGTTGGCAACACATGCATGGTAGTTGGAATAGTTCATACGCCCCCAACACCATCACAAAATGGGCAACTAGAAGTTATTCTCACTCAACTAGGCCGTCATCATATTAGCATATTTTTCCCAAAAGCAATGAAAGAAGAAGTGATGAAAAGGTACAGCACAACATCTTTGAACACACTCAACAATATCATAAACCAACATGCAGTTCCTTTTTTGTCTAGCTACGAGGCAGCCACTTTGAAATGTGGAGACTAAGGAGACTTCAATGTTTGTTACACATGCATGGTGCCTACACAAAGTTGGCACCCTAGAGGCAAAGTTGCAAGTTAAGACAGGCGCAGTTTGCAGGTTCGTATGAAGAAGCTATTAAAAATTGTTTTGCGTTCATGATACAACTTCATAACCACATTCTTTACACATGCCTTCTGGTGCATACAGATTTGGAGGTCAATTTGAAGACATCAAGTATTGCACACGACCCGTTGAGGAGATGTTTGATCCTACAGAACCAGTGACTATCTCTATTCCTCTCGTGTACAAGCATGGAGCTCCATCCCATGATGAGTGCAAGACAGACTGCAAGTATTATATTGAAGGTCAAATAACTTCATTGGCTCAGAAAGCTGTAGCCAAACATGCATCATAAAGGAACCGGGTGACATAATTGGAGAAAACAACAAGTAAGCATGTTTAATGGTTTACATTATACATGTTTCTGCATTTTCCTTTATGATATATGATTCATTGCTAACATTACTAACATGCTTATACGTGCAACAAAATGCAGGTGCCTAAAAAACCAAAACTTCACTTCGAAGCTTTATTACAGTCCAAAGTACCAGTTCTTATAGGTGATGATGATGGCAGCATGTACCAGTTGAGCACCTCAGCACATGAACACATTCTGGGTAAAACCGCTGCGGAGATACATGAAAAAGCATCAGAACTATGCCATGCATTCATGGATGATATTGCATTTGCCAAGTCATGCAATTGGTACTTTCTTGTATGGAAAAAAGCTGCAGGCGATACTCTTGTCATCGCAGCCCAGAAGATTCAAGTTGTACATGCAAAGGAATCCAGCAAAGGAACAAACACTGCTTCAATCTCATCAAAGGATGTGTCCAGCAACAAACGCAGCATTTTTTGAAGTTTGATTTAAAAACTTACATATTGTAACTGCATATTTTGAGTAAGAAAGTTGCATTGAGTAGTTGAAGACATTTGCTTGCATTATATGTATATGGTCACAGTATGCTACATTTTTGTAATGTTGAAATTTAACTGCTATTCAAGATCATGTACAACTTCTAAAAGACTTACTGTCTCAATTCAACTCATAATGCTCATCTGATCTTAGATTTGGTGGAATTTATAATCAATATCTAGCCCGTTTTACAATTAAAAAATAAGCAGATTCGTGAAAACCTTGATATTGATTGCTTAACACATTTCAGAACACTGCATACAGACGACGCTTCCCTTGATCAGAATGACAGTTGCCATAAAAACCAAAGGCCAATATATAACACGACAAAGCAATTCGAAATACTCGAAATCAAGAGGTCACTGATTATTATTATCGGTAATTATTTAATTTCTGTACCCCGTCTTTTTTTCTCCCGTACTATGCCCCACACATTCTCTTTCAGCCATATTTTCAAGTTGACGGTATCATGTCTCTGCAACGTTAATCTTCGAAATTTATCTGATTAAAATTTTTGTTAAAAATAAGAAACTCGTGACAACCCTGCGGCGCCTCAAAGACCTAACGAAGTTGTACCATTTATTGTCTCGCTGGTTCCATGGCAGCTCTAAGTTCTAGACCACTTATGTCTCCGGTACCAGCTTCAACAGGCTACAAGCCTGACCTGGTTGTCTCCAGGGTGCCAAAGAATTCTGCAATGATCCTGCAAAGGATTGACCTAGCTGAGCCTGTCTATGTTCCAGTTTCAAGCCCATCTTCTTCTCAGAGTAACAGGGCCTGGTTACCCAGGCGTGTTAGATTAGAAGGAAGCTATGAGAGCTTGACTGAGGACAAAACTGTTGAGACAATTGTCAATCGGTCTCATCATGGCAAAATCAAGAGGAATGTTAACACTGATAAAATGGATGGTTTTGGAGGGAATGGAAGGGCAACAATCAGCACCACAAAACCAGTGTTAGAACAGGATCATAAGACCACAGGAGCCGCCACAAATGCAGATTCAAGACAGAGGACACCCACATCTGAACCCTGGAAAGTTATGCTTTACGGTAAACATGTCAAATCGTTGCGTCAGAGCAGGCCAAGCTCTCAGCTTGGCTCCTCTTCTGCACTCAAGACCTATGAGAGGACGCCCATGCTCATTGGAAATGGAGGAGAAACTCATGAAGGACCGCTTGACGCTCTCTCAGTTGTAACCGCCAATGCAGCTCGCTCTCTAC
>BEGY01000096.1:194766-209084 GCA_002335675.1 Chlamydomonas eustigma | reverse complement strand
TGTCACTTGCAGAATCATCGATGCTTGAACTTGCAATCACGGCGTTCAATACAACACTCCAATCAGGGTTCAATTTCATCAGTTTATCCAGGCAGTTTCTCTCAGTGGTCGACCACATGTCATGGGAAGAACGCAATAATGGCCTGTCCAAATCTCGGCCTGTGAAGAACGAAAGGTGAACGCGGATGTCATAGTCTGCATCAACAACGTCGGGAAGCAGGCGATATCCAGAGGGATCTCGGGCATATTGGAGGACCTCCGCGAACAAGGTTGGGATGACTTTGAAGCCACGTGCGTTGAGAAACTCGGCATTGTTCAGATCGATCACATCCGGATCATCCATGTCCACAAGCCCACGCAGAAGGGAGGACTCGGGCAAACAAATCACCCTGGAAGCAATCACGTTGAAACGGACATCATCAACCAAAAAGGTTTTACAATGGTTCATTTTATCTGAATTATTATTGGTGATTACAAAATTTTTACCTCATTTTTTTTGGTTTAGGTATTGATTGCAATCGGACTCGATTTACTCCTATATTACACTCGGTCCCAACCATTATGAAACAGTGCAATCATCAATGATTAAGGCGGTGTACAGTCCTCCTCGGACTTCTGACCTCCGTGACTCTTTCGAGCTTGAGGTATAAAAACCAAGACCTCTCCCATCTGATCATGAAATCTTTTTGTAAGTACCAATCACAGACTTAACGGGAAGAGGAGGCGGATACAAGACCATCTCGAGATCCACGTAGAGTTCATCACCACATCCCATTCAAGGGACAAGTCTGCTTCTGCGAAGCAGAAGACGCACTGAAGCGATCGTGTGTGTGTTTCATCCACTACCTACCATTGATGTAGAAATAAATTCTTTAAGCATTAAACACATGCTACCGGCTGTTAAACCCTTCTCCCGTCACGTGTTTCAAAATAATTTGGGATCGAGTGTAGGTAATAATGGTATTGTAATGACACCCCCTACTCTTGCAAGGCATAATCGTAAGTGTCGTTATTGTCGTGCAAGTTCTTTACNAAGATGTTAGAGCCTCCTCAGACTTTGGAAGAATCTTCAATGTCCCTCCGCCGCCTCAATGTTGCAAGGGGCATTGAAGATACTTCCAAAGTCTGAGGAGGCTCTAACATCTTGGTTGTCCTCGTCTTCATTGTCATCCTCATTGTCGTCCTCATTGTCGTCCTCATTGTCGTCCTCGTTGTCGTCCTCGTTGTCGTCCTCGTTGTCAAAATCATCATCAAAATGGACAGGGACTTGCATGCCGCAAGGAATATTTGTCTCTCCACAATGTCCAAGATGCGGTTGTTTTAAAAGTTGAAAATATAGGGTCTCGGTACCGACCCTTCAAGGTGCAGCCATGAAACCCAACCCGCATGGAATGCATTGGAAATCTTTGATTTTCTAGTACCTGAACGCACTGTCACTCTCTTTTCCACTGTGACACTCTTCAACTTTGTCGACTTTGGGCATTCAGAAGTTCCCTCCTCCATCATCCATTTCACTTATTATTGATGTAGATAAAATGCTTTAAGCATGAAACACATAAAGGGCGGGTGGGTACCTTGAATTTGGAAGTGCAAAAATCTCCAAATCAAACGTAGAATATGACACACAACAGTTTACGCGTGCCAAGGCATTCATTGCATTACAGACAAACGGTTGAGTTTGCTTTCTCTAAAATAAAAAGGTTATTTCGTTCTTCATGGCCATGGCCAAACACTGTTGAGGTGTGTCTGGAAAATGCAGTCAAAACTGTCAGCAAACAAGACATACGTCTTCTGTAGAAAAATATGGAGCACGAATATTTTGAGTGTTACTTGAAAAAATCGTGGTGCTTCCATGGCCCTGTCCCTCTACCCACCCATATGGAAGATGCCAATTCTGTTTTGGTCCTCGGATCTGTCTCGTCTGTAGACGAGTAATCTAAATCCACACTTGAATCCTCCGAGTTGTCGTCAAGTTCTCGAGCATTCGGAAGCTTCCTCGCAGGATCCCTGACATGTGCATTGTGTTCTGCGACGAATGTATGTACTGAGGGTAGCTTGACGCGCTGTGCATTCCCATTGAACCTAAGTTTCATCGTCTGGTCTCGGATCAGCCATGCTCGAAAATCCGAATCATAGTCCGGGTTCAAAATGTGGTCGGCAAAGTCTTTGGGTGGCTTTGGCATGTAGCGTTTGATACCCAAAATAAGAACAGATGCGTTTCCGTTAAAATCCGCAAGTGTCCCATCGGTATTCTCGAACCGAAATGTCAGTTTTGACAGCTTGCCTATGGGATGGAATGGACGCTTGACAAAATTTGTGAAATCCACGCGTAGGTTCGCCACATCATTGATGTCTACTATCTTGAAGATTCCGATCCCTGCAGCCCCTTGAACCTCCTCGCGGTAAACATCTGCTTCGATCTCCCTGCAACGGAGGATCACATAGCGAACCGGCTTGAATGTCACAATCCCTAATGATGTGAAAACCCACGAGCTTGCAACTTGATTTGAGAACAAGATCTGTTGCGGAGTGCTGTCTAGACCCATTATTCGTGAGAGAGTGGTCAAAGATACAACACACACAATCTGCAATGAGCTTGAAATGTTGATCTTGACCGACAATGGGTCGACACTCAGGGATTGTAGCGGTGGCGACATGGCTGCCTGGAACTGGGCGGTGAAGAATGTAGAGTCGTAAAACCCCGGAGGAAGCTGCAGACTGGCGAATGTCCAAATCTGGGTATGTCCAGCTATGTCTGTCCTATTCTCAAACACTCCAGGGCGTGTTCGAACAAATGTGAGACCCTGGAAGTCGGTTTGAACAGCTGAGTCGAGTGTCGAGAGTGAATCGACGATCTGCAAATTCAATCCGCTCTGAATAGCCAACCCAATCCCAGCTGAAACCTGACGAGCGGCTCCACAAAGGTCGGCCAACATGTTTGTGGAAAACTGAGAACCATTGACCGAGTAGTATGCAAACGTGTCACACCCAGCAGTGATGTTGTACAGTGACGAAGGGATGGACGCATCGAGGATGTTGTAACCAAATACTAATCGTATTGGTTCTTGCAGTGTCACCGTAAATTCAGATGGGTGGGGGTACACAGACCGGTCTCTCAAGTTCCCGTCAACGACAACTGTCACTGTGTCGGGTTCACAATGGTCACGTATGTAATTCATGTCAAGAGACATGTCCATCTCGCATGCTTTTTGTAGTCGTGAAATCAATTGTCAATGATTGAGCGTGTTCAATACGTTTCAACACTGATTGTCCTGCAGGAACAAGACCCTAGATACACGATGCGCAGCAAATACGACAGCCTTAAAACAGTTTGGACAAGCTTGACCACGCTTTACAAGGCCGTCTTGATCATCTTCATTGGAATTCTGTTGAACGTGATGTTTCTGCTCGCAAGATCATTCATCAAAGCAGATGCAAAACAGCGCGCGAGTGTTTTCTGGTGTTTTTTAATCATTGTATGCTTGGTTGCGTTGCAAATCATCATCCGGATATATTTTTAAGGTTTTCCATACATTTTTGAATTTATATGCCAAGGACCGATTTGTGATGCATCAATTGTGATCAAAGGCATCAATCGCAGGCTCAAATGTGGCTCATCTGGCTCATCTGGCTCACAGAACAGTTCCTTACGGGAGCACACATACTTTTCTTTAAGAGGAAACGTGTCTTTGGCATGTGTAATTGAACAATACAACATGCCGTTCACAACAACGACCTGTTCGAGCTCTGTGAGGAGCGACTCAAATATTTCAGAGTCTGAAATGAGAAAATGTGAATCCCGCATGATACCTTGTTTCCTCATGCTTTTGAGAAGATCGATACTTTCGATTGGATGGATCGTGTGTGTAATGACAAAATTACGAAAGCAATCATAAAACTGTTCACGTGTCATCCTGTCTTCGAGACATCGTGTCCTCTTTTGATGAGTGTTCGCAACCTTAATGTTGATCATATGGTGTCTCGGAAATGTCGCCCGCATGAGTTTCACATTTTGAAAAAGTGTGATCAGGCATTTATGAAGTGCAACTGGGATTTTGACTTCCCGGATGGCCCTCGACTTAAACTTCAGTATCCATTCATGACACGGTTTAGCCTTTGCCACTTTATATTCTGCCAAGGAATTTTCATCCTCAAGGAACCAATCACAGAGTTCCACTTGCAATGCACGTTCAGAAACAAAAGCCGGAATGACAGAGTCAACATGAAAGTTCTTGAATGATTTGCGACGGATGGTCCTGCGTTTACAACCTATAAATCGTGCAAGTTTGTTGAGTTCAGTGACGTCGATATCATTTGGAATGTCCAAATACCTGAATCTGATCATGTTTACAAAGCTGATGAACACTCTAAATATCATTGTTTGTATATCTTGATCTTATAAATGTTTTTATCAAACGCATCCTACTGAGTCACTCTTGCTCTCGAGATGGTCTCGTATCCGCCTCCCTCTTCCCGTTAAGTCTGTGATTGGTACTTACAAAAAGATTTCATGATCAGATGGGAGAGGTCTTGGTTTTTATACCGTCAGCCTCAAGCTCGAAAGAGTCACGGAGGTCAGAAGTCCGAGGAGGACTGTACACCGCCTTAATCATTGATGCTGTTTCATAATGGTTGGGACCGAGTGTAGTACCTGAGCAGAACCATTCATCCCGCGACGACACAAATGCTTAAACATTTCATGAAATAAATTTAATTATCAATGGCACCAAGTTCAGACGAGCTGTGTCTGATTCTTTCCTTGGTGTCAGTCCATGACAAACCTTGGTCCGTCTGCAAAGCATGGTTGTCTGTCTTCAACAACCCGGATGTCATGGCTAACATCCTCATCAATAGCACCTCTGCACCGCTCCTCATGCTTGTCAAACACGGAAAGAGTCGAGAGAGTGAGCATCTCATCCTGTCAACTTTGGATCGATTGCTGGAGATGCCGAGATTCTGTCTTGACAAAGATGTGTTCAAATGTTGCATCGAGGCAATCTCGAATGGATACGAGATTACTTTGAAAAGACTTCTCTTCTTGGCATCGAACATGTTGTTTGATTGCGAAAAAGCTTTGATATTTGCTGCAAAGAAAGGGAACTTAAACATAGTCCGCCTACTTTTGGAGAAAGACGCCTCTCGAGCAGACTGCCAGAATGGAGAAGCACTTGTGACTGCCGCAATGAACGGTCACATTGAAGTGGTCCGCTTGCTTCTGAAGTGGCCAAAACATGCACCGAAAGCAGATTGTCAAGATGGAAGAGCACTGGCAGAAGCTGCATGGAGAGGTCAGCTGGATGTGGTTCGTTTTCTCCTCGAGTGGCCAGAACACACACCTCGAGCAGACAGTCAATATGGACGAGTCCTGATGGATGCCACATTAAATGGTTGCATGGATGTGATCCGCTTACTCCTCGAGTGGCCAGAACACGCCCCTCGAGCAGACTGTCAAGATGGACGAGCCCTGGTGGAAGCTGCATTTGACGGTCGCCTGGATGTGGTCCGCTTACTCCTTGAGTGGCCAGAACATGCCCCTCGAGCAGACTGTCAATATGGCCAAGCGTTGGTGTATGCCGCATGGTTCGATCATCTTGAACTGGCACGCTTACTCCTTGAGTGGCCAGAACATGCACCTCGAGTAGATTGTCGAAATGGGGAAGCCCTGATGTATGCCATGGTTGCGATACTTGCCAAGTAAACACATATATATACATTGGATGGGGTAAACAAAAAACCCTCTCTTGTAAACCCATGGAGATGCACTTCAATTGCGTCTGTACGACAATAACATTTCACTTTGAAAAAGAAGAAGAATGTTGCCTCCAATGCCGTTTGATTCCGATGGGAGATACCTCGTGCAACATCACCTCGACTCGTATGACCATTTTTGTGAAAAAGAAATGAAACGTATTTTGTGCGACTTGGGTCCAGCTGTAATCCTCGACTCGGATTCCAAGGTCAAGATTGAACTGTTCATTGGTGGACGCGATCAGGATCGTGTCAAGTTTGAGTTTGCTTCTGAAGACTTGACACCTTCCAATTGCAGGATCCGCAACTACTCGTACACCCGAAATCTCATCGTGGACTGTGATTTAAAGTGTACGGAACTTGACAGCGGTCGTGTGGATGAGTTTCGTGTTCCAAACATAATTGTGGGGGCGGTTCCCGTCATGTTAAGATCAAAGGCATGCATTTTGAATGGGTTGACCCCTCGGGAGTTGCGGGACGCAGGAGAGTGTCCATTCGATATGGGCGGATACTTTGTCATTGGAGGCAAAGAGAAAGTGTACATCAGTCAAGAGACTCAAGTGCCAAACCGCGCTATGATTGAAAAAGGTAATGAAAAGACCTGGTCACATCGCTTGCGTCTTCCCTCCTTGACATTATACGTTAAAAAAGGACAGGTCTTTGCAAGTTCGCTTGCACTCTCTGAGACTGTGCCGGTTGCAATACTGTTTGCAGCACTGGGTCTCGTGTCAGACCAACAGGTGTGCGACGCCGTTGGGATGATTGAGCCTTTACGCGAATCCTTGAAACTCAGATCCAGGACTCGAGAATCTGCGATTGAATTTTTAGCGACCTTGGTCAAATTCAAGACTTTGAGTGCGGCGGTGGTTTACATACATGATCAGTTTCTTCCGCAAGTCAAGGGACTCGATGCAAAGGCTCGGTTGCTCTCTGAACTTGTGCACCGCCTTTTAAAAGTGTCAATGGGTCAAGATGATACATTGGATCGGGACTCGTTTCTCAACAAACGCATGCATACATCTGGTCGATTCATGACCGATCGATGTTCAGACCTCTTTCAAAAATTTTGGTTCAATGCGAGGTCCATGATAGACCGTGAATGGAACCTCGTGCACAAGCACAACTACCACTTCCCGTTCATGTCGTCTTTTGTAACACCACTCAACGTTGGTCTTATTTTTGATTTGAGCATCGTGCAGGGCGGACTGGAGCGCACTTTTCGAAATGCAGAAGAGATCCAAGATCTGTCACGGATCTCTTACGCCTCTTACTTGTCTCATATGCGAAGGACATCCGCGCCGAAACTTGGGGAGGGGGCAAAGGTGTTGGGGCCGCACAAGCTTAATTCTGCACAGTCATTCATCCTATGCCCTGTAGACGGCCCAGATGGACACAATGTTGGAATTGTAAAAACCCTCGCATGGACTGTCTGTATTTCCGGTGCTGATGGAATGTCAACCGAAGATGCAATTTCAAGAGTCACAAACCTTCTTGAGACGGGCAAAGACCTTAGGGTTTACGTGAATGAGGTGCCTTGTGCAACGATGTTCCTAGGCCCCTTGAGCATGGCCATGGAAAAACTAAAAGCGAAACGCGAATCATTCGGACGATTTGCATGCTTCTCACGCCGTGACTCAAGTATCATACATGTGCGGACGGACGAGGGCAGACTATTGCGACCACTTCGCAACTTGAAATCTTCGGAATTGGATATGCTTGACGTCGAGGAGGTGGAGACTGAGTGCTATATTGCGATGAAGGACGACGGTATGGCACCTTTCACACACGTGGAGATCCATCCAGCGTGCATGCTCTCGGTTCATGCATCATGCATACCCTTTGCAAACCACAATCAAGCAGCAAGAAACGTATTTTCGTGCTCTCAGGGCAAGCAAGCGATTGGGTTATATGCCACGAACTTTGCGGACCGAATTGATACTGCCGCCTACTTTTTGCATTACCCCCAAAGACCATTGGTCGAATCTGCGTTCTCACGACTGTATCCAGCAGGACCGTTCCTCAACGGCGGCGAGAACTTGATCGTCGCAGTTGCAACCTTGGGAGGTTACAACATGGAGGACGCGGTCCTATTGAACCAAGGGTCTGTGGATCGTGGCATGTTTAACGTGACGGTCATGCGCTCCATCTTTGGTGACGAGGAATCAACATTCGATGAACAACGGGCAGTCCAGATCTACGTCGATTCACAAGGGCTTCCAGAAGTGAATCAACTTTTGAATGTCGGTGACATTGCAGTGTCGAGGACAAAGTTCATCGATGAACGGGTCAAACTCAAACTCGATCAATTCGAAGGATCAACAGTTCAGCACACCCAAAAACGCGAAAATGCAGACATTGTCGTAGACAAAGATGTCGACAAGTCGTTTGTGGACAGGGTCTACGCAAGGCCCGGCTTTTGCAAGGTACGTGTTAGGAAGTTTCGGCTCCCAGAATTAGGCGACAAGGTTTGCTCAAGACACGGGCAAAAGGGAGTGGTTGGGGCATTGGTCCCTACTGTGGACATGCCTTGCAACGCTCGTGGATTAACCCCTGATCTGATTATCAATCCTCACGCATTCCCAAGTCGCATGACAGTCGGGCATCTGTTGGAATGTCTAGTCGCAAAGACAGCTGTGCTCAATGGAACGCCAAGCATCGATGCGACACCATTCGAACCAAGGACGGGCGAACAGATCGATACACCCATATTCATCGGACCTACATACTATTTGAGATTGAAACACATGGTCCAAGACAAAATCAATTACCGCGCAAGAGGCAAGCTTGTCACGTTAACTGGACAGCCCACACAAGGACGGGGAAATGATGGTGGGATACGGATGGGGGAGATGGAACGTGATGTCATGATTTCACATGGCACAATGGCATTTTTGAAAGAGTCATATGTTGATCGATCAGATGGAACAAGGGACTTTTTGCTCGCAGAATCAAATGGAGATTTGGTGGGAGCAAAACCAGAGAGGAAGCTCGTTGCTGCAAACCCAACTCGAATCTCCTCGGTTAGGGTCCCTGAATCATTCAAACTATTGAAACAAGAGCTGGATGTGTTTCACATCGACATGAAATTAAAGGCTCACAAATCACCTGTTCGGCAGTGGTCGACAGAACAACCATAGTTGTGCATATCCCTTGCAAGTGGCATAGATGGACAACTGTTCCCAGGACGAACATTCTGCGGATATTGCGAAAGCACACCAGGAACTTTGCTCTTCAAGGTGTCTCGCATGGCGATGGTCAATTCTGGTACAACAGGAACACAAGCCCAGTCCCCAGTAGCAGGGGCTCCAGTGAACCATCCACAGTTTGGCCTTGGAGGTGGAAGTGGAGATCTGATGCAAGGTATGCATCCGCTGTAGGTCTCGGGGTGTTGTTGCATTTCATATGTATACTTTCATATGTATATTTTCATATGATGGGGTGGGTACACGAATATCCCAGACCGTAAAGAATTATTCTGTAAATGAATTTGCACGACAATAACAACACTACTTGTACAATTGGGACGAGGTTTTTTTTACAGACACCTCCGTTATCTGGACTTTACATACATATGGGTTCAGGATCAATATATATTTACAATATGCAAACATTAACTGTGACGACAGGAGGCATAGTGAACTCTGGCGCGGGAATTGCACCCATCTACTTTCCTTCTTACAATGGCCCCCTCCTCGAGACTTATTTCGGTCCCGACGACCGCTACGGACTCCATATGATCAATGGTGTAATGCGCATGTTTGCATCAGAGGACAACACTTCTTCTGCGCTCGCACTCTCGACCAACAGTAACAACATCTTCAAGGACCTGATGTACGTGACACACGACGGGAATGTCGGTATTGGTACAACGACACCGCTGTACAACTTGGACGTTGATGGCAGCGCAGCGGTCAATGGTTTGCTCACGGTGAATGGAAATGTCGGCATAGGAACAACTGAACCTGCGAGTTTGTTGCAGATCGTTGGCGGTACATCACCCGATGGACTCCTAAATATCACTTTGTCAAATAACATTGGTTGCGGTTGCAATCTTGCATCGTTCGGGACAAGTGACTCGACCAAAATCCTCTTTATTGATGAAAATGATCCAGTAACACTCGGTCCAGCTATCCAATTTAATGCATCAAATATCGGTCAAATCATTGGCGGAGGTAACTTGTGTTTGCTTCCTGCTGTGGGCGGGTTCGTCGGCATTGGAATGTCAAATCCACAATACACATTGGACGTCGCTGGCACTGCCCACGTGAGCAACCTAGCGGTCGATGGGTTGCTCACGGCGAATGAGAACTTGTATTTTGCATCGACTTCCATTGAGCACGGCATCTACTTTGCAGGAACTCCTGGGGACTCAGGAAACTTGAGTGCACCCTACTCTGGCATCTTGAATCGTTTGTACGATCCCACAGGAGGCAGCAATGTCCAAACAGATAACAGTGAACTCTTGATCTTTCAATTCAACGATCCTGGAGCACCAAATGGACCAGACCGCATCCGACACCTCGCCGCTGCACACACCTTTCAAGTTTACAAGGGAAACAGTGTATACCCCGACGACACCGCAGCCTTCTGGGCGGACAATAACTACAATACTTCTATGTGCATTGCAAACTGCGGGTACGTCGGTATCGGTACTACGACTCCTGCATATACATTGGATGTGAACGGAGCCGTTCGTATGAACGCGAATAATAATTCTAACACAAACAAGCTCCTTGTACTGTTTGATGGCAATGCAACTGATCCCGTGAGCACAGCTACCAACTTTTTTGGTCTCGGTATCAATCAAAGTACGCTCAGGTACCAGGTACCTCTTGGCGAGCAACACACCTTTTATAACGGATCCGCAGCCACATTTACTACAGGTGAAACGAATGCGTTCTACGGAAACGTTGGCATCGGTACAACGACACCGTCAAGCATGCTTCAAATCATTGGCAATAATACATCACCCAATGGAATACTCAATGTGACCTCGACAAATAACATTGGAAGCGGTTGCAATCTTGCATCGTTCGGGACAAGTCTCTCGCCGAGATTCTTATTTTTGGATGAAGATTTGAACGTAAACCTTGGTCCTGCTATACAATTCAATGCAGGAAATATTGGTCAAATCATCGGTGGAGGTAATTTGTGCTTGCTTCCTAATCCTGCCGTGGGTGGGTGTGTCGGCATCGGTACAACAAATCCGCAATACAATTTGGACGTGAACGGGAATGCAAGGGTTACTGGGACATTGAACATGACGAGCGCTACTAATCCAGCCACGGCACCCATCATTTATACAAACGGGTACAATGGCAACTTGCTAGAAGCTTATTTTAATTCATCAGACCGCTACGGACTCAACTTGGATGGTGGTGTCATGCGCATGTATGCATCATCATCATACGACTTATCAGCACTCGCCCTATCGCTCAACAACAATAATACCTTTACAGACCTGTTGTATGTGACCCATGGCGGAAATGTAGGCATCGGTACGACGACTCCCATATATACACTAGATGTGAATGGGACCGCGCGGGTGAATACGAACAATTCAGAAAATAACAAATTGCTGGTACTGTACGACAGCGATCCTGCGGATCCAGTGAGCACGGCTACCAACTTTTTTGGGTTTGGTATCAATCAAGGTACGCTAAGGTACCAGGCCCCGGTCAACAATCAACACCAGTTCTTTGTGGATTCCAACGCAATTTTTGTAGTAAACAACGGTGGGAGCGAATTCAACGGGAATGTCACTCTGAACAATGGGAGCGTGTTGACAGTGACAAACGGAAACGTGGGCGGATATACTCCCGAGTTGGCTACGGCACCCATATACTTTCCTGCTTACAACGGCCCCCTCATCGAGACTTATTTTGCACCCAACGACCGTTACGGTCTTCACATGACCAATGGTGTCATGCGCATGTTCGCGTCAGAGGCATTCAGTACTTCAGCGCTTGCCCTCTCGCTCAACAGTAACAACACATTCACTGACTTTCTGTACGTGACCCATGGAGGAAATGTCGGAATCGGTACAACAAATCCGCAGTACACTCTCGACGTAAATGGCACATGTTACGTTAACAACTTGCTGAATGTCGGAAATGTTGTTCAAATCGACCCGAGTGGTTCGTCGGTCTTTGACAACCGTTTAGTGATCAACAACGCCCTGAACGTTGGCGGGGGGTCCACCCTATCTGGTGGTGCAAACGTCACTAACGGTTCATTGACTGTTCCAAATGGAAACATTGGAATCGGTACAACGACTCCGCAATACAACTTGGATGTTGTCGGGACTGCAAGAATGTACAGTTTGGATCAATATGTTACAATGAACGGCGCCAATATTGCGATACAAGGAGGAGGATACAGTGCTGTTTTGATTAACTTTGGCATAAATGGTTATGGGGGGTACAACGATTGTGTAGGAAGTACAGATCCGAGGCAGGTAATTGCTTCGAATAGCCCTCTACCATACCATATCAATCCAAGCGGAGGATCTGTATATTTACAAAGTAGCAACGTATCAATTGTCAATGGTGAGGTCGGTATCGGTACAACGACTCCTGCATATACATTGGATGTGAACGGAAACATAAGGGCTACTGGGACATTGAACATGACAAGCGGTAGTGTTCCAGACACAGCACCCATATACTTTCCTACTTACAACGGCCCCCTCGTCGAGACTTATTTTGGCTCCGACGATCGCTACGGGCTCAATATGACCAATGCCATCATGCGTATGTATGCGTCTGAGGCTGACACATATTCTGCGCTTGCCCTCTCGCTCAACAGTAACAACACATTCACTGACTTTCTGTACGTGACCCACGGAGGAAATGTCGGAATCGGTACAACAAATCCGCAGTACACTCTCGACGTAAATGGTGCATGTTACGTTAATGCCCTTAACGTCGGTGGGGGATCTACCCTGTCTGGCGGCGCAAACGTCAATAGCGGCAACTTGACTGTCATTGGAAGCTTCGGCATCAACACGATGACTCCGGAATACACGATGGACTTGTTAAATGCGACAATGCGATTTGAGTACTTAGGAGTAAATGTTTTAGTAATGCAACCTAACGGCACTGGTGCTTCCGCAGGTTACAATACAGCAAATACTATATTATTCGCGGGGTCTGATAATATTACCCAAAGATCCATTAATGCGTCTGGAAGTGTCAATACGTTGGGGAATGATTATGCAGAATACATGACCAAAAATAGCGAGTTTACATTAGCTAAAGGAGACATTGTAGGTATTACAAGCAACGATATGCTTACTAATAAATTTTCTGAAGCGATTTCATTCTTAGTCAAATCTACATCACCCAGTTTTGTAGGCGGAGATACATGGGCAAACGAAAACATCATTGGAACTATGCCAGTTAAACCTTCCGCAAATTCGGACTCAAATACTTGGATGTCATACAGTAATGATCTTAGTGTTTGGCAATCTAAGTTCGAAGCATCACGTTCAAATGTAGACCGTATAGCAATTGCGGGACGAGTCCCGGTAAATGTTTACAATGCAAATGTATCTGATTATATAATTCCTATTGCGTCTTCAAATGGTACCATATGTGGAACCTCTGTTTCATATTCAAATATCTCATTTGATCAATATAAATCTGCGATTGGAAAAGTACTCAGTTTGCTACCAGATGGAAGAGCTTTTATTATGGTAAAAACATGTTGACCCAACCATTATGAAACAGTGCAATGATTAAGGCACAAGTCATATGAATCGAGATCGTGAAACCATATATCGTGACATTTTCGATACACATTATCGTCGTCCTTACTTTTTGAACTTATGTGCATCTTGCATGTGTGAGTATACGGTTGCAGATAATCATCGTAGGCTTTACAAATATTGAGCAAATAGTCCAGTTTTTTCGAATTTATAATGATTTCTTCGAAACAATATGGCAATGCATCAACTTTATAATATTCGGCCCATAAATTAATTGTTGTGTGACTCGTACCATCTATACTCATTCTTGATTCAATCGTTGAAGCATTGATGTCAAAACTCAGGAACTAAGCTTGCAAGGATAACCACTTTTGTGAAAAAATATATAGAATCAGATCCTTTTCTGACTGCCAAATGTATTCAACTTAAACTCAATGAAAATGAAGAGATCAAAGTGTTATTTTATGGACAGGCCAAAAATGTTAATGAACTCAATAAAGCATTTTTAGAAATTACGATGGAGCAGGAACCGGCTGGCAATGAGTTTTTGATCGATTCTTCAACCACATGGAACGCTCCATGAAGAATCATTCAATTGTTGTTTCGTATGGATCTGCAAAGTTTGCAAGTGGTGGTAAAGGAGAAGTTTCAGTGCCGGTTGGAAGAGCGTACAAGGAATGTTCAAGGAGATTGAAGACCTATTTCGTCAGCGAATTCAGAACTTCAAAGATCGATTACAGGGACGACACATTGTTGCACAAAATTGCCATCAAGGGTCGTCGCAAAAAGATCAATGGGAGGGTACATTTTACGGAACACGAGCGTTCCAAGGTTGCTTTTCGAGGCTTGTTGTGGAACGAGA
>BEGY01000096.1:180264-194761 GCA_002335675.1 Chlamydomonas eustigma | reverse complement strand
GATCATGAAATCTTTTTGTAAGTACCAATCACAGACTTAACGGGAAGAGGGAGGCGGATACGAGACCATCTCGAGATCCACGTAGAGTTCATCACCACATCCCATTCAAGGGACAAGTCTGCTTCTGCGAAGCAGAAGACGCACTGAAGTGTGTGTTTCATCCACTACCTACCATTGATGTAGAAATAAATTCTTTAAGCATTAAACACATGCTACCGGCTGTTAAACCCTTCTCCCGTCACGTGTTTCAAAATAATTTGGGATCGAGTGTAGTCTCAATTCTAATGCAACGGCCAACATATCTTTGTTGTTTGTCATTTCGTATAAATCTTCAAAGGCATGGTACATTTCATTTCGTTGTTGTAAAGGAGACTTCTTCTTGGGGATTCGCTTCTTCCTTCTCACAACTTTGAACATTTCATATGATACATTATGTTCGTTTACAACATTTTTTTCTCATTTTTTTTATGGCATAAAACAGTCACTTCCAAACCCTGAACACATCAAATGGGTCAATACAAGTCGTCGCTTCATTTCGGCGAAACATTCGAATTAAAAGGAGATCCAGGTGTCGCCAAAGTATTTGCAAACGTAGCCATGGACTCACCGATGGCTTCTCAACAACGCGAGACCATTTTACGGGCCGTTCCGTTTGTCGAGGCAGATCCAAAAATGCGTAATGCTCTCTTGGCATACAATGAACTCTTGTACAAAGTCGATCGTGGAACATCACAAGAGATCTTGATCAATATTGCTTCTTTTTACGTCATGTATGCACGTTTGTTGACACAACCGACCATGCCAGATCCTATTGTAAGGGATGACTTGCAGTACTTAATGGACGCACGTCTCAAAATCACGAGACTATTGGAAGAATTAAAACTCAAGGCAGCACACATAAACTCAGAACCAGCCTATGCCAACATTCTAGAGTCTGTCAAATCATGTCTTTTTTCGTGCACATCTGCATTATGGGACAAGCATCGCTACCGACAGGCGATCGAAATGTACAACCCAACCGGGTATTACGATTACTACCTTTAAATATCAATATTTCAGTGGGGTATATTCAAAGGTACAATCCATATACTCGACCATAATGGGACACTGACATATTAGAAATCGCAAGCAAGCGTTCAAGAGCTGATTTTTTATTTGCTTAAAGAAAGGGAGGTGTATATCGTCCCGGAGGCCTACGCAACCAAGAAAGACATGTGAGAGGGAGGCACATATTTATTTGCCCATCTTGTGACTTGCATGCCGCAATGAATATTTGTCTTTCCACAATGTCCAAGATGCGGTTGTTCTAAAAGTCGAAAATAGGGTTTCGGTACCGACCCTTCAAGGTGCAGCCATGAAACCCAACCCGCGTGGAATGCATTGGAAATCTTTGATTTTCTAGGACCTGATTGGTTTCCCAAATGAAATTAACCCACTATATTCCTTTAATGTCTTCCATCCATGGATATGATGCATTACCACCCACCATTCAGTGTGGTGCTCCATTCTTTTTCTTCAATTATGTTTTGCGGCTTTGACCATTTTATTGGACAAGCTTTCTGTTTGGCTAATTTCGAGGTCAGGGAGATCCAAAAGAACATTCCTTTACTCATTACGCAACAAGGTTTCTTTTCGACAAACATATTCTTTGATAAATGATGTATATATTGTGTCAACCGTATCTTCACAAGATCTTATTATCTTTTTATGGAAATGACATTCAAGCAAGACATATTGCATTCAAATATAATTCCGTTGCAAAACGTACTCTCCTAATTCATGTTGACCCAAATCGTTTTTTGTTGTGACCGCAATGAACCCAAAATATCCGCGCCAGGTACGGACCTAATTCCTTTGTGCATCATGAGATAATCACGGTGGATGAAGGTCGTACCCGTTTGACAAAAAATGTTTTTATTGAAGAAAAAAACATCAAAATTACAATACTCGAAAAGTTTTTATTGGAGAGCCTGGCTATTATTGACCTGGATATTCATAGTGTTGTCGAGTGTTAACCGTTGTCCTGACACCAATGGCTTTGTCCTCCGTAGCATGACCTTTTCCCTGTACTTCTTTATACGTTCCATGTCGATTGGGACGTAATGAACTCTTGAAACATCACTCTCACTGATCTCGTCCACTTGGAGCACCTCCATTGTCATAGGGGGGAATAGAATATGCGTGAAATGGCTCGTCCGTCCCTTTGCACGGAATTCTTCGATTGTCATGTGCCCTCCAAAAAAAGTTAAAACATGCTTTTCTGGAGCACACCGCAACGCCTCACAATCATCTGGCCATAGCTGCAGCTTCAGAGCGTTCAGGAGATTGTGACGCTCCCACATCACATCAATGGACTCGTGAGACGAAAAATTGTGAGAAGCAGCACATTCGAGACTGCAAAAGTTACCAATTATATGAAAACCTTTTGAAGTCTGTTTGATTGGGATTCCCATTGGAGGTGTGTCAAATGTGTGACAACACCAAAGACAAGCGGAATTAGTGGTCACTGGCCAGCCCTCTTGTAGAAGTGGAGGAGGAGGCAGAGTAAAATGATGTAAAACATCTGATGTTTGAGGTTGAGGAATGTTGTGAAGTGTTGATAAAAATGGTCTCTCCTCAAAGGATGCCATCCCAATAGGGTCATATGGCATCGGACCACTGTCCTCCACAGGAGCTTGCAATCTCAACACAATTGCCTGTGTTTCGTTTGTTGTCGACCCATTAAACTCTTGTAACGACTGAATTGATGAATTTGTAACATTGTAAATTGGTTTTGACCCTTTCCTTTGAGAGAGTTTTTTTGGTGACATGAAAGGGTACCAATATTTCCAATTTCTTCAATCTTTACAATCAGTCATGAAACAGTGAATGTTTAAGGTGGTGTACACAGATATGCAGAACCAGGGAATCTCATATTCTACTCGACCGGACGTTGAGCCATCGTCAAAGCTCGATTGATCACGGGGTTTCCCATGAATTTGGCTAATTTCATCGCAGCATTCAAATCTCGAGAAACTCCCTTTGTCCACCGGATTGAATGCAAGATTTGCTACAAAGAAACGCGGCGTTTTCTGTCTGTTTTGTCTGATCTGTATCCAAACACTTCGAGTTCCTTGATGACGAGGTGTGATATGAGGTCCTTTGCAGCTTGACAATAGCCATGATCCACCAATATTTTAATGGCATCTTCTGTTGCATGAAATCCTTGACCCGGCATGTATCCAAACTCATCACAATCTTTGATGGTTGGGATCTTGACTATTGTCAGACCATGACGATTTGTGAAGGACTCATTGGGATTGAGATGACGAAGGACAGATGCGATGAGTATACCAGACAACTCCATTATGCCTAGTGAATCAGAGCATGGAGACGACACAGACCAAATACCGTCAATAAAAAACGCAAGTTCTGGGATGTCGGGAGAGAGACCTACGGGCAAATTGTCATATAGGGCTCCGTCTACAAACACACACCCGTCCATAATCACTGGGTCATATAAAATAGGTATCGATGCACTGATCCGTAATGCTGTCACAACGCTCATGTATGGGTCAAATCAGCGCTGAAATATTCTGCACGAGAATGAGTCAAGTTGCTTCCAACTACTGTCAAATCTTTACCCGTCAATGTTTTGAGCTCGATAAACGTAATATCATTACGTTCCAAACGTTCGATGAGAGGTCTTCGAATGCATTGAAGAAGCTGATTTGCATCATCGATACCACCATGGTCGATGCAACGAGCAATATGATGTAATGGATTATTCTTTACATTCGAAAAAGGCGTTTTGCTGTTGCAGATTGAAATGCGGATCATGTCGTCTGACGTCATACCAAGTGTAAGCATGAACAAGACGATGGAACCGAAAGATGTTCCTACATACGAAACAAATTCGACGTTTAGCTCCTCCAATCGTTTGACACAACCAATAAACGAAAGTCCATTGATCCCCCCTCCAGACATGACGAGCCGACATCTCATTCTTTGTTTTTTTAGTATTCGATTAATAAATCACATAAAGCGACAAAACATCAGAGATGCATGCTGCTTTGTAAAAATCCAATAAATCACAAACGTTCTCTCAACCTGTACGCAAAAAAGAGTCTCTTCAAGGAAGGGACCTTGAAAGACAGATTGTTGCGCTCAAAACGGTACATCCGGGGGTTCCGAAACATTTCAGACGTCGGGTCTGGCCTCAATTTCAAGCGTAGGGGATTCCTCGCATTCCAGAAACGACTCAGAAAGGTTGTGGTGTTCCATCAAGGTTGAGGCAAACATCGTCCCGGAGGCCTACACAACCAAGACATGCGGACGTTGTGGCGTTGTGAATGAAAACCTGGGACGTATTTAATTGCCCATCTTGCGACTTCGAAATGGACAGAGACTTGCATGCCGCAATTTGTCTTTCCACAATGTCCAAGATGCGGTTGTTCTAAAAGTCGAAAATATAGGGTCTCGGTACCGACCTGTATTTCTAGTACATGTGTCCATGCGGGGCCTTAAATGTTTTTAGATAAGAGAAGAGTGCAATGTTTGAACTTTATCCGCACCAGGTTTATAATGTGTTTTCCCTGTTTGATATCCTCCAAGAGTCTTATTTCGCCCTTGACTTTTCAATGCTGGGCACCGGAAAGACGTTCACGACAACTCGGTTGGCAAGCATTTTGGACCTTAGTGTTATTGTTGTAGCTCCAGTGTCTGTCAAGCCAAAGTGGTCGATGATGCAAAAAGAACATGGTCTTCGATTAGAGTCTGTCATCTCGTTCTGTGAGCTCCGGTCCAGCAAATTCCATGTTCCAAAACACGGTTTCCTAACCCGACGAGACTACACCGTTCAACGCGAGGATAACAATGAGGAGATTGCCAAAGTAGAATTCAACGCAACACCAAAGTTGCAAAAACTCGTCGATTCAGGTTGCTTGCTCGTTATCGACGAGATTCAGAATGTCAAAAATCTATCAAACCAGTTCTATGCCACACGCGAACTCATACGGACTTTCAAGACATCCGAACGTTCCCGCGTCCTTCTGATCTCTGGATCACCTTTTGACAAAAAGGAGCAAGTGGTTCACCTCTTCAGATGCCTTGACATCATGCGATCACCGAAACTCCTATCATTCAATCCAAGGACTTTTGACTATGTGTACCAGGGGTTTGAAGAAATTGTCGAGTACTGTCGGGGCTTGGAGAATGGGCATAATCATCGGATCAACACTAGACACTTGTATGGAGACGCAACACGATGTGTTGACATTGTATATAAACTCTTCCAGTCAGTGTTTCGAAGACACCGTGTACGAGCAATGCCTCCCATGCAATCACGTTGTGGAATCGTCAAGCGCAACGGGTACTTTCAAATTATGGATGAAAAAGATGCAGCCTTGTTGCTAGCGGGTGTCAACAATCTCTCCAAGGCTGTACGCTTTGACGAAGACACTGGTGGGATAACGTTTGGCGCTGACGCGGCACATGTGACTGTTCAGATTGTGCAGTCGATGATGATGATTGAGACCGCCAAAATTCAAACATTTGTACGCCTCGCGAGGACAAAGCTACTGAATGAGCCAGACTGCAAGGTGTGTATATGTGTGAACTACATAGCAACATTGACGGATCTGAAGCGCAATTTGAAAGAGTTTGGACCGCTTATACTTCAAGGATCCATGTCGGCAACATACAGAGGCCAGGTCATTGAAAAATTTCAATCAGTTTCACATAACAACGAAAACCGCCTTCTCCTCGCAAATGCACACGTGTGCAGCACGGGCATCGATCTCGATGATAAGATTGGCGGGCATCCAAGGTACGTCTTTGTCAGCCCAACATATAACACGATCACCTTGCACCAACTTGGACATCGCTTTCTAAGGATGGATACAGTTGGACCAAGCACTATATTCATGGTGTTTGGGAAGTACTACGACGAAACAAGAGTCCTAGATGCATTGAGCAGGAAGGCGTTAGTTATGAAACAAACACTGACCGAGCAGTCTAACGCAGGTGTAGAGTTTCCTGGCAACTTTGAGGCTTACTATGAATAAATCGAAGCGTAAAAACCGATGCTTGTGCATCCTTGTCCGCTCTCAAAAAAGACTGGTTTTTCAAAATGAGTCTTTCCTTCCACAAAGCCAAGAACAGCAGCCGTTGTTGGAACTGTATTCACGGAACTCTTGTACAAATCATCCGAGACACCTTCGATGACATGCCCATCAAAGATGACCGGACCCTTGATGACTCTTTGAACCGAACCACATACAGCGATGTCGTCAACTGATCGGATTCGTGGACGTCCAGCAGCAATGTGAGCCAAACAATCACTGTATGCTTCAGCTGGAGTCATACATCTTGCATCCGGATAAAGCAAACGGTAAAGATCGGCGTTGAAATCGTCAAGGACCTCACCCCTACCAAATGTGCCGCGAAAGTAAGCTATAGTCGCCACTCGCAAGGGATCTGTAATGCTTATACCTTCAAGGATATAACGTTCATTGCTACAGTCTTGTGAATATTGAAACGATGGATTGTGAACTAAAAGCCTCCCAAATTCGTGATCCACTGCCACAACACGTGCAATGGTGACACAGTACTTCCCCCTTCGAATTCTTACATCGTCCCCGCACATGATACCATATGCCGTGATCGGACGCAACGTCCTGAATGTGTTGGGGGCAGATAGCTCAGCAGGTACCTGTAGATTCTTGACAAAGCAAGTCAAAAACTCATCGCGGCTCAATAAATTGTTGATACCCGACACATCAATCGATTGTCCGTGTTGCTCGATAAAGATGGAACCGTCAAAGTTTTTGGGAAGCAGATCACTGCGACCAAATGTACATTCGGGATGTGTCGATGCATAAGCTTCAGCCGACTCGACATCTGCCGGAATCCCGGGGTTCAAGTACAAGAAAAAAGCTGGGTCAAACTTTGTCATATTTGGATGGTTCGGAGACATAATTTCTGTACACATTTTGTTGTGCAACTTTTATCAAAATTACACCAAAGTTCATTTGTATCAGTTTGTAACAACTGCATTGCAAACGCAACATGTCAAACAACAACATCTTGTACGCATAAATGTAACGACTGCGACAATGAAACTAATCAAAATAACAAAACCTATGACAACGGCTATTATTATTATTTCATTGTTTGGAACTTGTGACCTCGTAGCCAAGTCTACAATGGCGGCGGGTGTACTTGGAGTTGCAGGCGGTGGCAGTGGTGGTGGACTGGTTTCGTTGCGAATGTACAGACACGAATATGCTCCCACATACAAAATTGGGAAATTTTGGAATTTTGTATTGTACGTCACTGATTTGTATTGGGACAACGGGGGGTCCATTATCGCCGAATACTGGAATGCAACACATGCAGGCTCTGTATCACAGATCCAACTTGCAACCTGGTCGGCACTGTCGAGCGTCAACGAGCTTGTTGTCAAATCCCAACCATCAATTGTGTAATATGGTTTGAGCATATACCCGGCAATCGGCTCACATGGTGCGTAAATTTCGTTTGAGTTCGATAATGATACGAACATAAAACCGATAAAAATAATAAGGTTCATTGTTGAAATAATAATAATAATAATAAAAACATTACTGATGTTTTTATTTGACGGTCACACAATTTCATACTTTCATTTCGGTTGAGTGCAACTACTTGAATTCATGGCTAAAAATCCAATAAATCACAAATGATCCATGTTGTATAAACCAAAAGATGCAGCCACGTTTCCACCGAAACCTTGCGCGCTTGGCATCGACGCAGAACAGGAAGCCTCTGGTCACCGTCGCTACAACATCGCAGAGCAAACGTTCTCTCAACCACAGCAAGAGTCTCTTCAAGGAAGCAATCAGTTGCGCTCTAAACGGTACATCCGGGGTTCCGAATCGTTTCAGACGTCGGGTCTGGCCTCAATTTCAAGCGTAGGACCTCGCATATTTAGAAACGACTCATCCCATCGCGACAGACTTGCAAGATTTGGATTCGAGCTTGTTGAGCACATCCTCGCTTCACTCTCCAGACACACAAGGAGCTGAAGGAGCTGAGCTCACCGCTCGCAATCATTACGGTTTTTGCCGCAAGACATCACAGAAAGCGAGCAAAAAGACGATCAGATACGTTGCCGCAAGATCCGTATCTACCCGAACGCCAAGCAGCTTGAGGTTTTCAACCTGTGTCTAAGGGCATCGCCTACCTGCTGTCACTTTGACTTTAAAAAGTGTGCACCACCGGTCAGGTGCATGAATCAAAGGTCAGGAGACGATGAATGGTTCTGCTCCGCCCACAAGGAAGATGGCAAGCTCGGAATCTCATACTCGGCCTTCATGTCTTTAGGCCGCTGGTGATGAGAAGTGACGTAGACATTCCTGACGACAGTCCAGAGGCCTGGCTGAAACTAGGTGCAGTGAAGGAACTCGTCGGGGCTTACAAGTCGGCATTCGCTCTGAAACGAGGTGGTCACATCAAATCGTTCAATATGCGGTATAAGAGCAAGAAAGCCGTGAAACAGGTTTTCCATTGCAGGTCCAATGCATGGAAGACATGAGAATCTTCAAAACACGCCTGAAAAAAGGACACTCCAAGCTACGGACAAGGAAACACGATCTATCCAAATTCATTGCGAGAGGACACTCTGACTTCACGATCCAGAGATTACGACCGAATGCTTGGTACATTTGCTTGCCGCGAGAACGGAAACCATGCAAACCCGTGTTTGAGAACGCAGCATATAAGGCATGCTTCATCGACCCAGGAGTTCGCTCCTTCGGGACCTTTTATTCACCCGAAGGTGTGTGTGGCAAGTACGGCGAAGAATTCGCAAACCTTCACTAGAAATCAATTTCCGACAAGATTGATCGTCTCAAGTCCCTTGCATCCAAGAGCCGGTTCAAGACGGGCGACGTTGTCAGAAGCTTCAGAACAAGCTCACAAACAAGGTCACTGACCTCCACTGGAAAACGTGTACCTTTCTGACGACATCCTTCCAAAAGATCTTCATCCCAAAGTTTGGTGTGAAAAGAATGGTTGGACAACACCGAGTGATCGGATGTGGGACAGCCCGTCAGATGTTGGAGTTGTCACATGGTCGATTTCTTGAAAGGTTGAGGCATTCTGCAAGAACCAAGCAGAGGGAGGTGTATATCGGGCCTACACAACCAAGACATGTGGCGTTGTGAATGANTTATTTCGTTCTTCATGGCCATGGCCAAACACTGTTGAGGTGTGTCTGGAAAAATGCAGTCAAAACTGTCAGCAAACAAGACATAACAAGATTCTTTTGTCATTGTAAGAAAAACATTCGAAATTACAATAATCGATAAACTATCAATGTAATTGGTGTTTCAAAAGTTTTTGGGATTGAGTGTAGAAACGACTCAGACGGTTGTGGTGTCCCATCGCGACAGACTTGCAAGATTTGGATTCGAGCTTGTTGAGCACATCCTCGCGAAACACGGAGTCGTGGTTGAAGTGCTTTTGAATCAAAGGCCAGGAGAATCTCATACTCGGCCTTCATGTCTTTACCCAAGCTGAGGCCGCTGGTGATGAGAAGTGACGTAGACATTCCTGACGACAGTCCAGAGGCCTGGCTGAAACTCGTCAAGGTGCAGTGAAGGAACTCGTCGGGGCTTACAAGTCGGCATTCGCTCTGAAACGAGGCGGGAAGGAGCCATAAAGACATCAAAAAAAAACAAGTAATACAAACGGTGGATTCATACGTATTCCACACATTTATTGATAAAACACATCAAACTCAAGATTAATTTATCATAATGGAAAGACTTTGCAACGCTCTCAAAACTACGTCTCAAAGTGATATCGTCCAGGGATGCATCTCCGGATATGTGGAAATACAAAAGAGCATGCAAGATGTCCCCTTGGATCATATATTCTTTCAATATATGATCAAACATCTACAATATGTCGATGGCTACGTGAGAAAGAGGTTTTTGATGCCGTCGTAAGACTTTGTTCAGAGTCGAGCAAAATGGTCGGGCTCCTTCTTCGGGTCTGCACACATGAACGTCTTGCCGAGTTGATCAAGACTGGAGTCGTATACAATGCAGGAGGGTTTTGTGAGAACACTGACTGCTGTGGTGTTGAGCGTTTGACATGCAAGTCTTGCGGCATTGTAAATTATTGTAGCATTGAATGTCAAATACACGACGCTTGTCGGCATCGTGAGGAATGTGAGAGGTCTGTCAAAGTTGTAGAAACAGTGTTGTTTGATTATTGATTTTTCAAAATAATAAATGACATACAAAGGTTAAAAAAATTTGGTATTAGAATGCGAAACTATTTTTTTACCCAAAACTCGAAAACATGTCGTCCCCCCCCCAACAACGTGTGTACGGTCTCAAGATATCAAGGACCCAAACCCTGCCAGAATGTGTGGACCTACGCCCCAAGATGCCTCCGGTGTACAATCAGGACAAGCTTGGGTCTTGCACCGCGAATGCACTTTGCGCCGCCGTCCAGTACATTGAACCAACCCTCCAAGGTTCCCGTCTTTTTCTTTATTACAACGAGCGCTTGCTTGAGCAAGACATCCCATACGACGGCGGTGCACAGCTCTCAGACGGAGTTCGTTGCTTCGCCACTTATGGGATCTGTCAAGAGGTCATGTGGCCATACGATGTGACCAAGTTCGACGTAGCGCCTCCTCCTCCTTGCTATATCGACGCTGAAAATCACCGATTCGGTCGGGCCATTAGCATACACAGTAGTGAGGGTGCCATGAAAGCCTGTTTGGCCGGAGGGTATCCCTTTGTCGTGGGAATCTCGGTGTTTGCATCATTTGAATCCGACCAAGTTGCAAATACAGGTGATGTACCGATGCCGGGAGCGGACGATGAGTGTCTTGGTGGGCACGCGGTGTTGTGTGTTGGATATGACGATACAAGGTCGGTGTGGATCATGAGGAACAGTTGGGGGCCATTGTGGGGGGATGCCGGGTACTTTTACATACCATACGGATACCTTCTAGACCCCACTTTGAGCTCAGACATGTGGGCCATTCTTGGATGAATCTACATATGCAAGGGGACCGGCTCGTTCGAGTATAATTCCGTTGTGACGCTTTGATCTTGGGGAGTCGGATTAATGGTTTTTCGTAATCGCTCTTCAAACGTGCCTTGTATGACAAGAAAAACACCAACAAAAAGCAACAACATGATCAGGGCGTTCATCATATGTTGTCATTGATGTGAGATTCATACAGTGTCCAATGAACGAACTACAACAATTGTCCGCCGATGAAGGTTGTACATATTTTTTCCGGCGGTGGGAGCCCCGGTAAATACTTGAGCCAATGTCGCAACAAGTCTGTCGAATGGAACCGCCATGCCTGGTGCATGCCGCATGGATCAGGATGTGGTACATGCTCCACAGAAAAAGCGTTCGCCAATGCTCGAGGTGCAGGATTCTGTGTATGCTTTGCAAAGAACAAGTCTTCTGCGTGGTCTTCCGCCGGGTTGTACTTGAATGTGTTGCAGACGCGGATCATGTCCGGAATTGATCGGAGAGAATAGCCGCCGTTTCCCACCACCGAGTTCAACGGTCCAAACTTTTGAAGACCCGCCCAAGGTGCCCCGACATATGTATATGGCATCACGTCATCCGTCACTCGCTTCCTCGACAACGTGTCTGTCTGGAGCACCAAGATTTTTTCACAGGGCATCAACATTTCGTAAAACATAGAGTCAGTCATCAACTGATTGTATTCTTGTATTGTGCAGTTGACCTTGCTTTGCAGCTCTATAATGCGGACGTTTGTGAACGTTGAAACGGTATCCCTCACAAGTTCATAGTTTTCAGGACCGCACACTATATTCAAGCTACAGCCCGAATCCGAGTAAAGCCATGCGAGATTCCACAGCACCGGCCTCAGCCACTCGTGGGCCCTGAATTCCACCAACACGAGTCCAAGCTTCTCTGCACAAGGCTCTCCAAAGTTCACGTTCACAGGTTTAACGATTTTGTCCAAAGTCGCCTGCCAGATAGTCTTGTTCACTTCTTCCATTGTTTCAAATTCAAAATTTATTTTCCGCGTCAAAATCTCGCATACTCAAAGATGGATAAATGAATAAGATGGCCGAGTTTTACTCGATAGAAAACTTCAAGCTGAATTTGGAAAAGTTCCGACAGCATCTCCGCACACATGGACTCATCGAGCCACCGGGATTGGAGAACCGGCTTTACAAACATATGGCCGACAGAAAAACAGACAAGTTAGAAGGGACTGTCCGCGATCGCAACAACCTAGTCCTGAACTTGTTACTCCGAGACCTTGAACAACCACCACAGAGAAGCAATCCAGACCCAATGGAGAGACCCATTCAATCTTCACAAGACATCAATCTAAATATCGATAGTCAATTTCAAGAGAGGGTAAATGCGTATCGCCCAATCGAACCGGCTATTTATCATCCACCACCTCCTCCTGAAACATTCGAATCACCTTACCTTCGAGACGTAGTCAACATACGGGATGCCAGCTCAGCACTCGATACTTCTCCAGCAGACTTTGTACGGATGATTCAACAACCTATCACACAACCTACTACTACACAACTTGAACAATTTGACAACATCAAGTTTAATCAAAAAGAAGAGCTTCTGTTACAGGCGGTACCGAAAGAAGAACACCAACGATCCGAAGTGGTCACACATTATGTATCAGTGTGCGGAGGTGATCGAGATCTAAAAGTGGACAAGTTTAGGTGTTCATATCGGGCTGACCTTGGAGGCGCTCGTCTACGAAATGTATTGCGTCTGTGCGCGACATGCTTGATCATTCCTCTAGAAGTTGACGAACAGTGTAAACCATCACAACTATTGTACAATCGCCCAAAGACCTCTTTTCAAAACGAATATGGACTCATGTACCCGTACTTGCTTTTAAGCGTGGATGTCACAGATCGGGTATACATAGGAAATAACCAGGCAGTTTCAGCAGCACTGACAATGTTTGTTCACTATTCAAGCTATCGTTCTCCCAATGGCAGAGGGTTCATGATCCTGCGCCCAGCCCAACACGAGGGAAAGCTGTTCCGACCAGCGCTGCTGGCATCCATGTCGTCTATGAAAATACAGATCTTGAGGCCAAATGGAACCCTGTATAACCAGAGTGTAGACAACATTGGCATCTACATGGTTCAACACGAAGCATGGAATCAGACACTCTTGAAAATAGTGACAGATGTTTACTTTGACAGGAATGAATTCTATGTCGGCGACTCTGTCAATATTAAAGACTTTGCATTTGTAAACGACGATCAAGAGCTCAGACGTTTAAAAATGTTTTTGAATCGGGCAGAGGGTCACGAGGTTTTACAAATTGGAAAAGGGAATGCAGAAGGTTTCCACAACACATTTTACATCAAAGCGCCAGGAAGAACAGACACCGAAATAGGGCGTTTTGAACCTGATGCAGACATATTGAAAGCATTGGATATATACAATTGCAACAACAATCAACAACAACATTCCAAAAACAAAACAAGAGTATTAGACAGTGACGATGACGATTGTTGCGAGGATACTATTTTTTGCCCAAAACGGACAACGAGGTCTGGATGCCTTATAAATGTGACCCTCCAAAATGTCATCACATTCTCAGTCGAAACGATCGAAGGGGATGTCTCAGTGCTTGGAACCTCTGCGGTGGGATGCGGCGGCTGATTTTGATCAAACAACGATAATAATGATACATGTTTATGTAAGACATTGTGGATTATCGAAAAATAGCATGAACAAGAGTCGCCCGCCGGGGTTCGAACATAGAAAATGCCTGGAGAACTTGTTGTGTACATCTGACAATCAAACACGCATCAGTGTCTTGTTGGACACGTCATCGTGTTCTCTCAAAGAACACTTTACTTCGGAATTTGAAGAATTGCATGTCGTACCCATTCGAGGTGGAAATGACGCATCAAGTTTTGCAGAGCTCTTGGAGTACGTTCACAAGGATGAAACATGCGATCCTCAAGACATTGTCTACCTCCTTGAGGACGACTACCTGCATCGTCCGGGGTGGACTGCAGCGCTACGGGAGGGTATCAAAATGGCAGACTATGTCACCCTTTACGATCATCCAGACAAGTATTGGATGTACCCGGATTTGGTTTCTAAGATTTTTCAGGGCACAGTTGCACACTGGCGGACAACACCCTCCACAACAAACTCATATGCCTGTACAAAGGCAACGTTAACAAAAGATTATTCTATACACATGGCTCATTGTGACATGAAAATCGGATTCACATTTGATCATCAAAAATTTAGAAATCTTTGGAATATTGGACGATCACTCGTCTCGTGCATGCCAGGATGGAGCACACATGTCGAGTCAAACATGATTGGATCGCCAGAGGCATGTTGGTACGAAATCATGCAAAAATAAAATTTTCAGATGTAATTATTTATTTACACTCGGTCAATTATTTCAAGAATTCTTTTTGGGAAAATAACCAACTTGAACTTGGTTCTG
>BEGY01000096.1:156766-173502 GCA_002335675.1 Chlamydomonas eustigma | reverse complement strand
AATTCGACGAGATGTGTAAGACACAAGATTCGCACATCAAGATTGGAGACCGCGTCTTGGTTGCTCAAAATGAGGATGGCTACGACGGCGTTCAAGTCTATTTCAGTCTCCTTCTTTTTTGGGACCATTCGGAAGATAATTTCAGCAAGCGGGTTTTTGTAAGTGTCATTCACAACTTCTGCAAAACCATTTTTCTCAGAGTAAGATGGCCACATTTCACCTTCTGGTAAGAACTTGACGGAGGACGGGCCAAACGTACTTACAAACGCATTCTTGAAGATTCTTGAAGCATCAATTTTAGGTGGGATTTGTGGGTCTGGTGGTATAGCTCCACATTTTTTAAAGATGGTGGACTCTTTTGGTTTGTCGGTGAACTCTTTTGGTTTGTCGGTGGACTCTTTTGGTTTGTCGGTGGACTCTTTTGGTTTGTCGGTGGACTCTTTTGGTTTGTCGGTGGACTCTTTTGGTTTGCCAGTGGACTCTTTTGGTTTGCCAGTGGACTCTTCGGAATCTTTTTTACTGCCAGAATCTCCATTGTCCGCACCACCCATTGTTACTTTATCACTTTTACGACTTTTCAAGTCAATGATTAGAGTTTCAAATGCTGAGAGCGCTTTTTTGAGATCGGTGTTGATGCCTTGTACGGGGGGCAGACTGGACTTGAACTCCGCAGTTTCAAACAACTGACTAAGGCTCGTTGACACTTCTCTCATCTTGATCAACTTGGATTCATTGGTCGCGTTTCCTTCTAGGTACCCAACCAATACATCGAGACATGCTTGGAAACGGTACACACTGATGCCACCGCGTTGCGAAAGGAATCGATCAATATCGGCTGCAGGAATTAGGACTTTTTGTTGCACCTTGTCGAATGTGTCCTTGATCCAGTTATCCCGGTTACTCGCCACCAACAACTTCTGGAGGTTCGAGACTTCTTTTGTGAATTTTTCTTTTCCATCAGAAGTGTCTAGGAACTCGTCTATCGTCTTGACAATCCATGCAAGGGTAGCACCATCTGACAAAGAGTTTTTGGCCTTGACAGCAACGGCGTCGTAGATGACAAGCCGCCTGAAGGTGTCCTTATACGTTGCGTCCTTCGCTTTATTCACAGACTCAACGTTCTTGAGGTTTTTCTCGATTCTTCCATAGTTCTTAATGAACTCTTTTATTTGTTCTTTCTCTTTGTCAGAAGCACGCAGTCGCTTGATTCTTTCAAATAGCAACGCTGTATTAGATTTGTTGAATACTTTGGATATATGTTCACTTTTATCAACAATTTTGTTATATTGTTCAACAGCCTTTTCGTAAATTTCCTTGTCACCGACTACCATTTTTCAAATAACGGAAATTATTCCACGTGATCCGCATATTCTCTGATCACAGGCATCATGATGCTTGGATTCATGCCAAGTTCATCAATGTAGATCTTTGTCGCTTGCATGACAAACGAATCGCTGTCTCCACCTTGATCTCTGGTCTTTGCGGCAAGAGTCCCAAGTTCGTCGCGGATTGCCCAGAGCGGACGCATCGTCGTCAAGCCCAGACCCGATCCCTCAAGACTCGACGTGATCCTGGCGATCTTCCCAGTCGAACACACTACTGACCCGTCCTCCACACCCGTTGCAAGTTGCTTGACAAGATTCTCTTCCAAATTCTTGCGGAGTTGTTCGGTATCGGACCTACGGATCACGTCCCAAACATCTGCGAGGGTTTTAGCCTCGCTCCTTCCAAACTTGGTGTGGACATTTGTGCTCAAGCTGTCGAGTACGCGTATGGCATTCTCTCGTTCACAGACCGACATGTCAGATTTTAAAACGCTGTCCATCACTTGCGCGATTGCGTCGTTGCTAGAACGTCTGGGGTCCGAAGGTATCAGGTCCAGGTTCTTTGCAGTGGTCTGCACGACACCGTGATCGTGAACATTCTGAGCATCGGTCTTGTATTGAGGAACTTGAACTCGGACTTCTTTAACTTTTGGAGGTGTCTCGGCATCTGACGCAATGCCTGGAAACACTGGTCTTGAAAAGCTAGACATTGGCATCCCACCGACAACATCCATCGCATGGTGATAAACTGCGGAACCAATCCTGGGATCGATGTCAAGTGCATGCTCTTCGTCATCCCTCGACATGGGAGAATACTTGAGTTCAAGACGTTTCATCTGAGCGATGCCGGCGGAAGCACCGTCGCCACCCATCGAAGCTACACGGTACAATAAATCCGCAAGATATATATTTGGACGGAACCATGGGAAACTGCCACGTGCATAAACATCAGCGATGGCGACAACAATGTCAAACCTGAACGGGTCCGAGTGATAGGTATGTGACAAGGCTTCGATGTTACCGGGCCACAACTACCTTTTGATCGTCAATAAAGACTTGCGGTGGTGGTTGCTTCAATGGCGGCAGTACTGTCAGTACTGGTTGTGACGGTTGTGGCAGTTGTGGCAGTTGTGGCAGTTGTGGCGGTTGTGGTTTCCGAAAAATGATGAGGACGACGAGGATGAACAAAATTAATGCTGATGTAAGTTTTATAACGGGATGTATACCAATGATGAACAACATCCTTTGAAGTATTAATTATAAAACAATTTCTGTATATTTGGTTGATTCATGCCCCTACACTTGGAATCGAGGCCATGATTCGGAACGCTTTGGACGTTTTGTGATTGATTGCATTTTTACAAAGCAGACTCAAGACTACCGTAAAAAAAAAATTTGAAACACATGAAGGGTCATGGAGACCAGGCTTGTCTGCACAATATCGCTTTTCAGTTTTTTGTATGTATTTATTGTCATCTCGAAACCTTATTTTCTTGTTGAAAACGACGAGTTAGTCTGTATTCCTATGACTGTTGCCGTGACGTCGCTCGCAATTTGTTCATTTTTTATATTCACATCCATACACTCGATGTCATGATTTCAAAGTGGTGAGAATGCAGCTGTGAGATCCAATGCAAGTTGGCTGCCTGGGAGGTATTCAAGGTTGGTTACATTCAGATCAATGTAACCTGAGACATCGCCTCCGCCGAGTTTTTGCATCAAAAACAACTTTCGCTGGCTTGCAGGAGTCGCAATTACTTCTCCCCAGATCGCATCCCATGAATCGCCGACAGGAATTACATTATCGGGCTTTCTCATCATAAAATCAAAGAGGCCTCCACCCCGGCTATTGAAGAATTCTTCCTTGATTTCGTCGAGGCGCATTTTGTAACTACTCCGGAATATTTTCGAAACACTCAGTACTACGTGAAATGGATGGACCAGCACCCGTGAACTATGCAAACCCACAAGCCAATTATTCTGCTTGCAAGTACAGTGCAGAAGGCAGACTATGGTGTGATGAGAAAGGCGTCGCGCCTGCAGTCAGGCCCGCATGTGGCGATGGAACCATATGCACCGGCATTGGTAACAACAAGGATGAGCATTTTACGAACAAAGAAATCCACAACAACAACTTGCAGGGGTCCACTATGAGATGGATGGACCCATCATGGCCTCCGTGCGACCATATTACAGCGAAGGTTAGGGTTTTCAAAAATGGTAGAGCTGCTTTGTAAAAATCCAATCTCTCAACCAATGCAGCAAGATCCTGTAGAAAGACAGATTGTCGCGTTGCGCTCAATTTCAGCTTGCACACATTCAAGAAACGAAGGTCGTGGTGTCCCATCGCGACAGATTTGGATTCGAGCATGCTTCTTCACCACCTGAAGGAGACGAAGACTTGCTCGCAATTAAGGTTTTCGCCGCAAGACATCATGGGAAGCGATCATGCCAACCAAACGGTCATCAAAAAACACAGCGCTGCTTTGTAAAAATCCAATAAATCACAAACGTTCAAGAAACAAGTAGAACACTACTTAAGCTTCAGAACAAGCTCACAAACAAGGTTACTGACCTCCACTGGAAGACAATATAGGGTCTCGGTACCGACCTGCATCCATAAAACCCAACCCACACGTGGAACGCATTGGAAATCTTTGATTTACCTGTCGATCGGGACGGTCCATTGCATTTAATCCAGAAGACATGGTACATTTGCTTGCCGTGAAAACTGTAACCGTGTTTGAGAACGCAGGCATACAACGAGCGTGCGTTCAAAACAAAAAAAACGGAACCATAATATATTTTCGAAGCATTCAATACTACGTGAAATGGGACTCCCAGCACTCGTGAACTATGCAAACCCACATGCAAATTATTCTTCTTGCAAGTACAGTGCAGAGGGCAGACTATGGTGTAACGAAACACGTGTCGCGCCTGCGGTCAAGCCTGCTTGTGGTAATGGAACCATGTGCACCAACAAGGACTCATATAAGGATGCACAGCAATTGGCGGAAGCCCAATTTTTGGACAGGGGTGCGGATGGACCCATTATGGCCTCTGTACAGCCCTACAACTGTGAGGAGTCCTATGCTGTGTGGCCCATCTCAACCCAGATGAATCAGCAACTAATGTCGCAACAACAAGAGCGTCGTAAACTGGAGAACTCTAAGCCTCTGCCCGCATGGCAATATCAACAACCACCTGGCCGAAAAATTGTTCAATAATCAAACCGTCAGTACAAACACTTTTTCCGCGACACCCAAGAGTCTAGGTCAGATGTCCACGACTCGGTTGAAAAAACCTTTTCTGTTCCGTCCGGGAGGGGTACGCTCTTTGCACAAATTTCATTCTCAGAAGCGACATAATATGGAACATCGATGGGCTCATTTGCCCATATGGGTTTGTATTTTAAGAGTCTGCCCGCAATCTCCATATTCTGAGCCTTGCCTGATATAAGCCCAACAGCATACTCTTTTTTCGACCATACCGGACTCTCAAAGCCTTCCTTAGATCAAAGGATCGACAATGTAATGATAAATGCAAGAAGGACGATGAAAATTGAAAGAAGAACAGCGACAGACATTTCGTTTTTATATTGGTACTTTAGTTTTTACACTCGGTTTCAACCATTATGAAACAATGATCAAGGCGATGTACCCGACAATATCCCAATCCGTCAGATTAGGAAATACACTATGCCGCCCGAAGACCACGAACGGTGGTGGGGCCCGCAGTTGAACTCTCCCCCCACCCGGCTTCTAGGAGTTGTCTGACTGACTGTACATACCTCGCCTTAATCATTGCACTGTGGTTGGGACCGATTGTAGTTGTGATCTCCACTTGATGAACTTGACCAATCCAGAAAGAAATGTGTTGCAGTCTTTTGTCCCAAAAGCTCATCGTACTTGGATGAAATTGTAGGGATCGATAAGAATGCATCCGCACCAAACTTGTCAACCACTTTTTGTAGTTTCAACCTTGAGAAGCCCTTTCCAAAAGCGTTGGATGCCACTGCAAGGTCAACTGTCCCTGCCTGGTAGAATGCTTCGCGGATCTTTTCACAGTCCTTTGTGCAGCCCTTCACAAAGTCTCCCTTCCCATTGAGCACCTCATCCACACCAATGCCATTGGCAACCATTTTTTTCACAATCCCAGGACCAATTCCGCGGACTTTTAGGGTCTTGCAAAAATTGAGCAAGACTGNCATACCTTGGAATGATTCGCAACGCTTTGGACGTTTTGTGATTGATTGCATTTTTACAAAGTAGACTCAAGACTACCGTAGAAAAAAAATCTTGAAACACGTGAAGGGTCATGGAGACCAGGCTTGTCTGCACAATATCGCTTTTCAGTTTTTTGTATGTATTTATTGTCATCTCGAAACCTTATTTTCTTGTTGAAAACGACGAGTTAGCCTGTATTCCTATGACTGTTGCCGTGACGGCGCTCGCAATTTGTTCATTTTTTATATTCACATCCATACACTCGATGTCAAAGTGGTGAGAATGCAGTTGTGAGATCCAATGCAAGTTGGCTGCCTGGGAGGTATTCAACGTTGGTTACATTCAGATCAATATAACCTGAGACATCGCCTCCGCCGAGTTTTTGCATCAAAAACAACTTTCGCTGGCTTGCAGGAGTCGCAATTACTTCTCCCCAGATCGCATCCCATGAATCGCCGACAGGAATTACATTATCGGGCTTTCTCATCATAAAATCAAAGAGGCCTCCACCCCGGCTATTGAAGAATTCTTCCTTGATTTCGTCGAGGCGCATTTTGTAACTACTCCGGAATATTTTCGAAACACTCAGTACTACGTGAAATGGATGGACCAGCACCCGTGAACTATGCAAACCCACAAGCCAATTATTCTGCTTGCAAGTACAGTGCAGAAGGCAGATTATGGTGTGATGAGAAAGGCGTCGCGCCTGCAGTCAGGCCCGCATGTGGCGATGGAACCATATGCACCGGCATTGGTAACAACAAGGATGAGCATTTTACGGACAAAAGAAATCCACAACAACAACTTGCAGGGGTCCACTATGAGATGGATGGACCCATCATGGCCTCCGTGCGACCATATTACAGCGAAGGTTCGGGTTTTCAAAAATGGTAGAGCTGCTTTGTAAAAATCCAATCTCTCAACCAATGCAGCAAGATCCTGGAGGTACGTCCCATCTCCTGCCATGCACCTTTCAGACAATCGTAGTCTAAACTCTTTCGACACATCTCTTCCTTGATCCCGCTTGCCGTCCTGAAATGACATCCCGATAAACTCCAAGACTTTTCCTGTGCAGACTTATTGTCCTTCATGGCTTTTGGGTAAGCTTTTGCATTCTGATCGTCGAGCTTGAAATGTCAACACGTCCCGGATCATTTCCTGCCACCAACACGGAACCTTTCTTCCTCGGTAGCGAAATCAACGTCGACAAGCTCTTATCATAATCATTGTCAGGGCTGGCAGAGATTGGCTTCTCTGACACCAACTTCTTAGTTTTGGCGGTTGTCTTGACCAGGACAGTCTTTGAGTACTGCACAGATGAAGCAACACCATCTGTCATGATGGAACCATCAAACTGCCAACCTCCCTTTCTTGATTTGACAAACATCAGAGCGATGTACAAACAATCCATGCGGATGTATTCTGAGGTGAGCTTGATCTCTTTGATCTTCGCCTTCCATTCAAAGAAAGCAGTTCTTGGCAAACAAGACGATTCAAAAGTACAACAATTCATCGAATCCCGGTTTGCATCAAGATCAAGTCGTGAAAACAAAAAAACGGAACCATAATATATTTTCGAAGCATTCAATACTACGTGAAATGGGACTCCCAGCACCCGTGAACTATGCAAACCCACAAGCAAATTATTCTTCTTGCAAGTACAGTGCAGAGGGCAGACTATGGTGTAACGAAACACGTGTCGCGCCTGCGGTCAAGCCTGCTTGTGGTAATGGAACCATGTGCACCAACAAGGACTCATATAAGGATGCACAGCAATTGACGGAAGCCCAATTTTTGGACAGGGGTGTGGATGGACCCATTATGGCCTCTGTACAGCCCTACAACTGTGAGGAGTCCTATGCTGAGTGGCCCGTCTCAACCCAGATGAATCAGCAACTAATGTCGCAACAACAAGAGCGTCGTAAACTGGAGAACTCTAAGCCTCTGCCCGCCTGGCAATATCAACAACCACCTGGCCGAAAAATTGTTCAATAATCAAACCGTCAGTACAAACACTTTTTCCGCGACACCCAAGAGTCTAGGTCAGATGTCCACGACTCGGTGGAAAAAACCTTTTCTGTTCCGTCCGGGAGGGGTACGCTCTTTGCACAAATTTCATTCTCAGAAGCGACATAATATGGAACATCGATGGGCTCATTCGCCCATATGGGTTTGTATTTTAAGAGTCTGCCCGCAATCTCCATGTTTTGAGCCTTGCCTGATATAAGCCCAACATCATACTCTTTTTTCGACCATACCGGACTCTCAAAGCCTTCCTTAGATCGAAGGATCGACAATGTAATGATAAATGCAAGAAGGACGATGAAAATTGAAAGAAGAACAGCGACAGACATTTCGTTTTTATATTGGTACTTTAGTTTTTACACTCGGTTTCAACCATTATGAAACAATGATCAAGGCGATGCACCCGACCATCCATAGAGTAGGAAATACACTATGCCGCCCGAAGACCACGAACGGTGTTGAAGTTGACTGACTGTACATACCTCGCCTTAATCATTGCACTGTGGTTGGGACCGATTGTAGTTGTGATCTCCACTTGATGAACTTGACCAATCCAGAAAGAAATGTAGTTGCAGTCTTTTGTCCCAAAAGCTCATCGTACTTGGATGAAATTGTAGGGATCGATAAGAATGCATCCGCACCAAACTTGTCAACCACTTTTTGTAGTTTCAACCTTGAGAAGCCCTTTCCAAAAGCGTTGGATGCCACTGCAAGGTCAACTGTCCCTGCCTGGTAGAATGCTTCGCGGATCTTTTCACAGTCCTTTGTGCAGTCCTTCACAAAGTCTCCCTTCCCATTGAGCACCTCATCCACACCAATGCCATTGGCAACCATTTTTTTCACAATCCCAGGACCAATTCCGCGGACTTTTAGGGTCTTGCAAAAATTGAGCAAGACTGCAAACATACTACATTCCGCTGAATCCAAGGACCATGCGTCTGAACCTTTGACTTGGTGTGCTTCTGAAGGTCGATCAGGAGGCACTGGCGTCAAAACTCTTGAAATTTTCGGAATAACACCACCACTTCGCTCGATCAAGATAACCGCACCCTTGCCAATGCTCATTGTTTTGATCCACTTGTAATTGTACCCAGTCGCCTTTTGGATGGTTGCATTGCCAATAATTACGGGGTCAAAATGGACGGTGGGCTTCAGAGCTCCATCTTTGCTGCACCTCCATGTCACAGATGTCACAGTAGTCTGTTTGAGTTCTTCCGGCTCAAAGGACTTGTAAGCCATTTTGACACCGGTTCCGACGTCAAGGATCACGACACCGTCCGAGGGGTATTCGTCCTTCCATCGATTGTACAAGGTTTCAAGTTTGTTGTGATTAATGGTAGGAAGACGTTCTGCTCCTGGTGTCAAGAAACCACATTCGTTCAAAAAGCGGAGCTCTTGATCTTGATCATTGTTGCCCTGGCTCAACACTTGGAACGCAACAAAGTGCACATCTCCAGGTTTCAACTTTCCCGTCAGATCGGAGCTGTGCATAGCGCCCGCAATCAGGCTCCTCGAATCTGGGATTTTGCTCACCAATTCCCCACGAACATTCAACGCAGAGTTCAATTTCGGGATTGGAGCCACCACTGTTTCCAGCATCCCCGTTATCTCAAATCCACGAGTTCCATCTCCCCTCGAGTACAAACGTGTACAACCACTGTTGTCATGCTGCAACAATGCTGCGTTGCCATCGAGCTTAGCAGTGACGACATAGGGACCAGGGTTCTTCTTGAGAAAAGTCACAAGGTTCCCAATCTTCTTCAAGGATCCCATTGGATGCGGTAGTTCCTTAGCACCTGGCTCTGGTGAACCCACGGGTAAGCCTTTCATACCTGAAACAAGTTTGTCGTATTCTTGATCAGTCATGCCTGATGAACGTCCCGCGTAATAATCAGCCGCTGCTTTGATGGCCTTTTTCCTCTGACTCATTGTTTACTCGGTCATTATGATTCAATGTTTAAGGTGGTCATTGAATGAAGTTTTATTTGCCTACATTGTGTACAAAGAGATGTACGACATTGAATTATTTTGTGCAACAGTTGTCGTCGGCGTCTTCATCGGCCTAATCGGGTCGGGAGGTGGGATGCTGATGATACCACTCTTGTTGTATTTTGGGCTTTCGATCCAACAAACTGTGGCGATTTCTTTGTTCCTCGGCTCCATCCCAAATGGATTGCCAGCGTTTTACTTTTACTGGAAGAAGGGGTACGTCAAGTGGGAGATTACGGCGATCGTTGCCATTGCAACTATGACTGGAGCCCTGGTTGGGGGGTACATTGGATCGAAACGTTTTTTATCGGACATGTTCATTTACCGGATGTTTACGGCATCACTGTTCGGGATTGGGGTGTACATGCTCATCACAAGGTGCGATTTTTTTTAAAAAGTTTATGGAGTGCGCATTGACTGCTGCATACACAGTTTGACATTGAGGCTCAACTCATCCAGTGTCCCATTATTGACAATGGAGAAATCACACGGTACATCACACCATTCCGTCTCTGAAACATGAAAATCTTTAATCAACTCCGAATCTCTTAATATGGCAAAGATGACCACACTCGGGAAAGCGCGCCTCAACCCTTCTGCCTCGTGTTTAAACCTCAGATCGGTGATAACATATCTTTTGTCAGGTGATATGGACTCGATGAGACGTTTTACAAAAAAATCACGCCCGCAACCCGGCATCACATCTTGGAGCTTGGTCTGCATGATCTCTGTTCCAAAGAATTGCATTATGGTGCGTGGTGTGCAACCATACCGTGGATCTTTGAGCTCTTTCCCGGAACCATCTACTTGTTCTTGTGAGAACCCAAACAACTCTTGAATGGATTTCTTCAAAGGAGAAGCAAACTTGATAGGTGTGTATCCGTAAGCTTTTTCCAAGATGGAGCCAATCGTATCCTTTCCGACCTGTTTATGACCGCAAAGGGCGACGATCTTGGGAAGCATGACTTTAATCTTTTGAAAACAGCTTATTTTATGGACATTGAACAAGGACTTATGGAAAGAAAAGTAGCCATCGTCGGTGGTGGTCTCTGTGGATTGTTCTTGGCGTTTCGATTGTCATCATCGAGATCCACGGAGGTTGTTTTGTTCGAGAGCTCGCATCGACTTGGAGGCAGGATATGGACCGTGAATGTTAAAGGTTCAGAGCTTGAGGCCGGTGCAGGCCGCATCGCAACGAATCATCGGCGGGTATTGTCTCTTGTGCAAGAGCTTGGCCTCTCTGATGCGTTGTCAGAACCCGTCCAGAATGAAACACCACGGTACATCAAGTTCCGGTGCCGGCCTTGCCTTCTGGACTCGACCATGATCTGGATGAAAAGAGCATGTTTGAACTCCTCAATGAGCACATGACTCCAGAAGAGGTTGGTAATGTGGTTTCAAGCAGGGGGTACGACTCTGAATTTGGAATGTGCACCGCCAGAGATGCCCTGTATTCTTTCAAAGACTTGTCCAGTGCAAAATTCCAGAAACTTCATGGAGGATTGTCAAAGATCACGGATGCTCTTGTAGACCGCTTACAAACAAGAAAGAATGTCCGTATTTTCACACGGCACCGTATCGACAACATAAACGACCTTTTGCAAAAATACACACGTGTGATATTGTGTGTACCGGTGGACTCGATGCGGAAGTTGCTACCACCTTCAAGGATGAACATTCTTGGCGATTCGATCGCGCGTATTTATGCAAAGTTTCCACATCCTACGTGGTTCAAAGGGGAATAATCGGCTTCGCATGTTCATGCCGGTTGATGATGAAGTAGCGCTCGTATCATACTCTACAAATGCCAATGCAGACACTTGGAAACAGTCACAATCCATGGGGACACTGAAGACAGACTTGATGAAGTTTCTTTGCATGACTTTTCCAGACCGTCAGATCCCAGAACCTCTTTGGATACAGATGTATTATTGGCCGATCGGCACGCATTCCTGGACGCCGACCAGAGACTCTGAACCCCGTGGTCGTTCAAGTGTCTTGCACCACCGCCGTGTATTAGTCAGTGGTGAAGCCATGTCACAGAGACACCACGGGTGGATGGAAGGGGCCCTGGAATCTGCACACATTACTCTTCAAAGCCTTGCAGATTTTAGGTGATTTTTTTTATTCATGAACAATATCCAACAACAAAATGAACGGATACCAGATCACAATGCATGGAATGCAATGTTGGTTCGAGCAATTGATCAAGTCTACAGGCATGTTGGTCGCACACGATCCAGCGACAGAGCCAAACTTTCGTTATCACCAGGAGAATCTAATGAAGGGGTTCACACACTTTTGCGAGGCTTGCGAACAATTACACAAAGAAGTCAGAAATGAGGATTGTAAGAGGGACCTCATGATTATGAATTGTAAAGTCACACACATGAAGAAGGTTGTAGAAAGTTGTTTGTGCCTTCAACCAAAGACTTCGGCAATGTCTGTTGACTCAATGATGGGTGGTGGCAAAAGTAAAAAGACAGTAAAAAAACTCAAGTGAATGACGGTCACCTCTCCGGGAACCCCATCTCGGCCAGGAATCGGCTTTGACGAGCAGGTCTCCCCCACACCTTGCTTGGGGTAGACAGGTATAACGTGTCCTTGGCACGTGTGATGCCTACATAACACAACCGGCGTTCTTCTTCGACCTTTCCGTCCCTTACAGATCGAAAGTCCGGGAATTGGCCTTCCGAACAGCCTGCTATGAAAACACACGGAAATTCAAGCCCCTTTGACGAATGGATTGTCATTAGCTCCACACGGGCCGTCATCTGTGCATCAGAGTTCTCGTCAGTGGTCGCAAGTGCACAGTAGTCCAAGAAATCCTCCATGGTCGTGAACCTCAAAGAGATGCGCAGCAAGGCCTCGGCATTAGCCTGTGGTGACTCGTCGTCGTTTTCTCTGCCCTGAAATCCCATGAGATTAATGATGGCCTTTATGACATCCTTTGGATGTGTACCCTCTGGAATATTTGAGACAGACTCCAAACTCCTCGCAAACTTCAAAAGCCGCTTTCCGACCGCTTCAAGGGCTTCGGACAGCAGAGTCCTCCCATTTGTTTTCAACTTTGCTTTCAACTTTTCGAGCGACTTTTGCCCAAGGCCCTTTGAGCTCAAGAAAAGGACCTCGAACGTGCGATCATCGACATAACCCTTTGAAGCCAGCCCGGCCATCGCCAACATTGCAGAAATCTCCGGTCTCTGGAAAAACGCACGACCTCCGCGCACAACAAAGGAAACACCCGCAGATCGCAATGCTTCCTCGAAAGGGCAGCTCTGTGCATTAATACGGTACAATACGGCAATCTTGTCATTTGAAGCAAGTGCAATCTTGACCAACGAAGCGGCCTCTTCCTCGGGACTGTCGGATTTTAACACTTGCATACAGGCTGCAGAGGTGCGCGTAGGAACAAGGAGCTTGTGTCTTTGTTGCTTGTTGTGTGCAATCAACCGAGACGCCAGTTCAAGGATCCCTGGCTTGGAACGGTAGTTCTGGGAAAGGCTGATGGAGCGGGCATTAGGAAACGTCTTTTCAAATTCTAGTATGTTGCGCACGGTCGCACCACGCCACTCGTGTATGGCTTGGTAGTCGTCTCCTACCACAACCAACTGAGTATTTGGACCCGTAAGAAGCCTGACCAACTTTAATTGCGCAATATTGGTGTCTTGGAACTCATCAACTATAACGTGCGAATACCCATCGAATCGGGAACTTTCCAAGAGTCCATTGGTCAATGCAATGATGTCGGAGAAATCCACCACATTGCTCATAAGACACTCGGCACGATACAACTGGAATGCATGGAATGCTACCTTGTCAAGGTTGTCGACTAAAGCCACTGGGTCACCAGGCTCAATACTCTTGGAACGCCACTCGTCAATCCTCTGGAGCAAGGAAGAAGCACTATCAAGCTTCCGAGCGTTCAGAAACTCGCGGATCCACGATTCGTCGTTGATATTTGATGCAGCACATGCATCCTCCAAGATCCCATCCAATAATTCCTTGGAGGACTTGACATTCAGGATCTCAAACCCCGGTCTAAGTGGAGTATTTGACACGTTTCGCCGCAAAATAGAATTGCACATCCCATGAAAAGTTCCGATGCTATGTAGTCGTTCCTCGTCCATATTGCAAAGCAACGCTGTCCTATTACGCATCTCGGCAGCAGCTTTCCTTGTAAAGGTAATGGCAAGGATGTCCTCGGGCGGAACCCCTTTCACCAATATCAGATTTGCGATGCGGCAAGTTATTGCCTGGGTCTTACCGGTCCCAGCTGCTGCAAGGACTAACAATGGATCACCAGAGTCATGATCTACTACGGATTGTTGCGGTCCGTTCAATTCCAACATTACAAGCTTATTAATGATTTATTTTGCATGCTTTTATGCAAAACTTTTGAAACAAAAATATCTTGACACTTTTGAAAAAAAATGATGTGTGATGTTTCGAATTAGAAGAGAACCAAAAACATGTATTATCATAAAAAAAAAATAAGAAAAGGACAACACGTACTCGTCCAATATACCGAGGATGGTATTCCCAAAATTGACCCTTCGTGTCATGTAAGCAAAGGCTTCCATGTTGGTGTAGTTGAGAAAAGTGTAGGTCACACTTACACCATCAACTGGAATAATGGCTTACAGCAGTCAAAGCACAAACTCGTCCCTGAAAATGAAAGATCACATCCTCCTACAGATGATGTAGGAGGATCTGATGATTGTCCCCTTTGGTCAATGAATTTCTCAAGTTTCAGAGGAGGAAAACAACGAAAATCAAAAAGGAAACAAATGTACCCCAAAAGATTATTACCGGCTTACCCAGGTTTGGGACCAATTTAATGTTGAGTATTTTTTTGCGTGATCGTTGTTGTTTTTCTTCGATGGCAGTTCAACAACAGTTCAACAACATGAAAAATCAATAGTAGTACCCTGGACACCTGTCAATCTTGACTACCGGGTTGGGTGGAACGGGTCCATAGCTGAACATCTGGCAGGGCGGTAGGTGCACCATGGGGGGTGGTCCTTTTGGTATGTATTCGGTCGCTGGACATCGATCCAAAGGACGTGTCTGACCTCTCAAATCACTCTCCAAATCCACGAGATTTCCCTGCACATGGGATACGGCAGTCCCTCCTACGAGCCCTAATTCCATCCGACACTGGTTGCAATTCTGGAATTGTATTGGGTCCAAAACAAAGGCGACCGGACTAACTGATTGCAAAAGGGCTTGTTCGTAAACACATGGATCGTATACCGTGCGATTCATGCTCATCTTTCACAATATAGTACATCGGACAAAATTTTTGTATTTAATTCAGAGATTCAAACAATGCTCTATTGTAATTCATTTTTGGAAGTTCAACGTCAAACGGACCTGGAGGCTGGTTGTAATTCGGCATCCTCATTGTCGTAATACCAATCTGGGGCGGTGCGGTGATGGGATAGTTGGGTGCCTGTTGATAGTTGGCAAAGTTTTCGTCGGCAGCGAGGAGAGCCTTTGATGATTTGAAGCACCCTTGTAATTGAGAGTCTGGTCCAGCATTGGCACCAACTGGATTGAAGGTTTTGCCGTTAGTTGCCAAGACCTCTTTGCCTGTACATTGTGTTTCGGCATTGTAGTACTCTTCCCGAGACACCGGACGGAAGTCTTTCGTGCTCCCAGGCGCCCCGGTGAACTCGCTGCTTGTATGCTGCCTCGTGGTTTCTGGCGCGGTGTAAGTGGCAACCTTGTAACCATCTTCACCTGCTCTCTCGGGGGCAGATTTGCGCTCGTTCAACGTATGGTACTGTCGATATGTGTCCTTGGCCTGTATCTCGATCGACGCATAAGCTGCATCGAGACTTTTGTAGGGAGCTCCTTTCTTGCCCGGAGTCTCGGCGATCATGTCCTTGAGCGTCATTGAAGGCTTGTCGTCAAGGCCGACTCGAGTTTGGGTGTTCGCAAATGCAGATCCTGCAAATGTTCCGTCGAAAAAGTCCAATTCACGGTTTGTAGTTCTGGGTGCATCAGTGGGACCCACTGGACCCACATGAGACGCCGATGATATGTTAAAGTCGACGGGCACACATGTGCTCTCGCGTATCGTGGTCTTGGCCTCGCCTTCAAAAGCGTATAGCTTTTTGGGTCCGCTAAGGTTTGACACATCACACGTGCTGCTGATTTCACGGTTGGTAGTCCTCGGCACGTTGGCGGCTGCGTCATATACGATTCCACTCTTTGTACCGTGCAAGTTCATCACAAACGTTTGTTGTGAGGTCTGTTCGCGTATGGTGGTTTTAGCCTCGAACAGCTCGGATTCGGCGACGCCTCTGCTGGGACCATGAAGGTTTTGCGCTTGTGATGCGCTGGAAGTCTGTTCACGTATGGTGGTTTTAGCCTCGAACAGCTCGGATTCGGCAATACCCCTGCTGGGACCCTGGAGGTTTTGCGCTTGTGACGCGCAAGACGTCTGTTCACGTATTGTAGTCTTTGCGACTCCGTCGTACACATGACCTTGTACTGGACCCGACAAGTTTGTACACTGCACCTGACCATCCTGAGTCTCACGAATGGTTGTTCTCGCAATATCAGGCGAGTGTAAGGTAAGCTTGTACGGACCTGACACATTTGCAGGTCGGGCAGAATTCGTCGTCTCTCTAACCGTCGTCTTTGCAACGTCGTTTGGATCATACACCGTCATTTTGAAGACTTTAGCCGACAACGGACCAACGAACTCTACGCTCGTGTCCTCGCGAATAGTGGGTCGAGCCTCGCCTGAAACCACCGGCCCCATAGCAGGTCCTTTCAAGTTTGCAGTTTGTCCGATAGGAGTCTCTTTCTTGTCTGTGACCCTGGCAACGTCCAAAAAGGGTGCAATCAATGCTTTCACAACCGTCGAGATCCCGCCCTTGTAGACTGCAAGGGTAGTCTTGCCTTTTAGTTTCGCCGTGTCATATACTTGGATTGTGGACTTGCCGTAATCATCTTGTGAACCAGCACCTGTCCGAGTCTTGGACTCCCCGAGGATCCTGCCTGTGAGTTCGGAACCCTTTGGAGGTCGAGGCTTGTCACAATTTTGGACGGTTGGCTTCTCGACAAAGAATTTGGGCACCAGCATGGGAGGTGAAGAGATTTCAGCGTCCGTGAGCAACCTGTTAGCGCGTTCCACAAAGTTTTCTTCGGCGGTCGG
>BEGY01000096.1:119719-135434 GCA_002335675.1 Chlamydomonas eustigma | reverse complement strand
GAGATAGAATTATTTTCTTTTTCGATCCATCTTTTTTAACTTTGGATTGCTTCTTCTTTTTGTTCGGTTTCTTCTTGCATACCTTCTCTTTTTTCCCAACATTTTTTTGCTTTTTATTAGTAGGTTCATCATCATCAGCAAATGCTACATTTGATATATTGTTGACATCACTTGTTGTATTTTGAACAACTTCTTTTTCATGGTGTTCGACATCGCTTGTTGTATCGGGCCAATAGGCAAGGAAATCCAAAGCACCAAAATGTTTCATATTGATATAGAAAATGTTCAATCACGAAACTAACATCATTTTTTTACCCAAAAAAAATTACGACTGCAATATTTCATTAAATTGTAAAACAATAATAACATGGATTCAGTACAACATCTTGCAAAGCGCGCAGCCGCTGGAGTTGCAGCTGCTGTTGCAGTTAGTCAGACTCAACGATTCTTGAATGCAGCATTTCCAGACTCGGAAAAAAATAAACCAATAGCTCAAGTGTTTAATGATGTCTTTTCAAAGATTTACGAGGGATACAAGAAAGTCATTAAATCTAAATCAGGAAAAAGGAAGAAATTGTTAAAAGTGGTTGTAGAAGAGTATACAAAATACAAGAAAGATAGTCAAATGGTACATGCAGGACGTGTTTGTGACGACATCTTGAACCATGTTACACACTCGGAACAAAATAACAAGGGCAATGTCATGGGCGATCTTTTGAAGTTTCTCAACTTTTACGATGACAAAGTTACTGAGGACTCGAGCTTTAACCCATTAACAATGGGTCTAGATCATTTGATGTCAATAACATCACACACGACACTTGAGAGTATTGAACGAGTTATGGTCATTTTCATGGGCCGTACCAGCTCGGTGGAATCGAGACACGAAGATTTGGAACATCTGAAATTCCGCATGTGGACGTCCTACAATCCGCTCATGTCAAAAGCCGGAAAAGATCGAATCAAAAAACTGGCTGCTGAAAATGGTACAAGTTCAAAAGCACGTGGTTCGGAACCACCTTATGTAATGGCACTCATGGCAGCATTGTATATAAAACTCAAGGTGCTGGTATCAAAAGAAAGCTCAAAGCACTACATGAAGACTTTTGATAAAAGACCCAAGATCGCAGGGCGTGTGAGGAATTATGCTGCCATACTCTTGTTCCTACTCAATTGCTTGAATGAGGTCCATCGTCCGTGTGAGATCTTGGAATACTCTTCGATCTTCAACCGAATGATAAAAATCAAGGGAAGAACAGGATTGATACCCGCGTTTGCAAGGAGTATAGACATGGGGATTCAAATCCTCAAAAACGCTCAGAAGATCATGACAGAAAAACAACTCGCTTTCATGACTCTTTCCATTAAGACCAAAGAACACGAACAAAAAAAACCAGTGTTGTTACGGATTGTGCATTATGATCTGCAAAAGGGATTTGAACAGTTCAGGTTTGGGATGGAAACATTCTGCTTGCTCATCATGGCGAGCATCCCTCCTGCTGATGGTAAGTATTTCCTCCCAAACGCATACGTCGGGATTCCCATGAACATCTTTACCAAGAATTTTACCAAGGCTGTAAAAGACACGTGCAAACAGTGGGATTTAGGAAATGAACCACCTACTTTGTATGGATTAACATTACGCTATGCGATGGCTAAAATCGCAAAGGAACATCTGGAACATCCGGAACTATTGAAACACTTGAAAGCTCAGTACCACCACACAGAGGATTCCAATGTGATAATATGTACGTATGGAGATGAGAACAAATTCAAAAATTGTGGACATGAGATGCCGAGGAGGTACACTGACAATGAGGTCAAAACCGCAATAAAAAATCTTGAAAAAAAATACGAAGTTGATAAATATATACAGTATGTGGAGTTCGAACAAAGCGACTTTGTCAGCGAGGATGCAGCAATCGAAACAAGTTGTGCATTATTTCATGAACACAAGCAGCGTCTCGAGGAAGCACACAGAGTCTTGCCTTCAACTGAACATGTCAAGGCGAACATTATAGAGAGCCATATATTGGCTCTTGCACGTCTCACAGTGCCCAACTATGACAAACCTATCATCGATTACAAGTTGAAAACTCTGGGGCACCTCCAATTGTTGTTTCAGAACGCCCCTTGGAAGTTGGATTCGTCGACTATTGATCACTTTCCAAAACAATACAAGGATGTCATAGTAAAGGCATTCTCAGGACAAGACAAAGAGGATGAGGACATCGTAGAGGATGATGAAGTGGTGGTTAATAATGACAACTCCAAGAAGAGGACTCGAGAGGATTATTCAAGAGGCCAAACGTCACAGGAGATTCAAGACCCAACTGTGTGGACCGATTCATTGAGCAAGATTCGTGAAATATTTGCAAAAACTGTTTGCCGTTGAGAAGGATTTACGTTCCAAACCGTGCTATCATCAAGTACTTTTTTTTTGGCTTTTGGTTGAGTGAGTATATTTCATTCTGCATGGCCATGTGCGTGTGTGAGTCAATTAAGAAAAACATTCAAAATTACAATAATCGATCAAAAGTTTTGGGACCGAGTGCAATAAAAATATATTAGTAATCACTCTCATCGTCGGCGACCAAACGGTTCAAGCATGCTTTTGTTGATGGGTAGACCTTGACCTGCTCAGCCTTGAAAGTGCAGCCATACTTTCCTCCAGCCAGCCACACACCATTGCATCGCATGATGACGACTACCTCGGACCCTTTAAAGTCAATGTGTGAAAAGTCCACTTCTTGCTTTGACGCGTCATAAGTGTCAAACAATGGTCTGCCATCTCGCATGGGCAGAGATATTTTAAATGTAGGAGGGTACTTGTCCTTGTCTTTTGGCATCTTGATCATAGGAGTCATGAGAGCCTCCACCACGTCCTGGCTATGTTTCTTTTTGAACCAGGTGACACTACACAATCAAGATATGCAAATCAGGTGTTGCCAGTCAAGGATTATCGAGTCCCGAGGAATGCGTTAATGCGGCCAAGGACATGGCGTACAATCAAGATTACAAGTTCAAGTTTAAAAGTCTAAAGTACCTGTTATCGACACCAGTCTCGATGAGACGCGTTTGGATCTTATGGATCATGTCGTAAAAAGCTTGGAGCTTGGAAGGCCCATTTTCATAATCTCCAAAAGACAAATCGATTGAGAGTTTTGCCGACTGGTTGCTACTGTCTGCTTCGACACGATTATTACCGTCCCACACTGAAGTGTTGATCCCATATGGTGCATGCATACGCGGTGTGTGCACACGAAAGGGAGCACCATCGTATGATATAGGCACCATCTTACTTCCGTTGTCCAGCGACTTGATTGCACCAAATGTCACCTTTGAAATGTCAAAGTCGGCGGGTGAGATGATATTTGTTGGGGACATATTTGCTTTTGATATCAATGACAATACCTTTCTTTATGGCCTATTTTCTTGTTAACGTTTAATAACATGAGCAATGACAGCCAGCTTCTATACAACCTGCTTTACAACGCATTTGCAGATGAACAACCTTTCAAGGAGCCCATGTTGAATCAAGATATTGGATCCACCTATGTCGGGTGCAACCTTTACGTCGGCGGTAGGATTTACTGCAATACCGATTTGAAAACAGATTCCAGAGGGTACCCATACATTAACACCCCTGTTCATTTGTCTGACGTCTATGTCGATCGAATCAGACTCGCCCATGCCGTCCAGCAACCAATCGAATTCGAGGAGCCTTGTGTTGGACAATATTCGAACTCAAACTTGGACAAGGCATCTTACGACAACCAATACACGTTATGCCTCCAAGAATCAAAGTACGAACAAGAAGACCAAGGAGTTCCTATTGGAAACGGCAGTGTCCTTGCCATCTCGACTTTCAAAGAGTTTACAGGTGCAAAAAGAGTCATGATTAAAGGTCCACGCATCGAAGGTGGCGGGAACATGTACAGGACGTTCGAACCTCTCGGGTTACGTTTTGGATGTGAAAGGTCAAAGCCTCATGTTCAAGAATTGAACATGCATACCTCGATATTGAGAACGGGATCAAAGATCGGACTTCTCGAGGTCTCTGCCGACATCTTTGCAGCCAGACACATCCCTGGGGCTCTGGCGCAAACTATAAGGTTCAAGGCGACACAAGATTATGATGAAATCTTACTTACGCAGGTCATGAAAGCTCCGAATCTTACCGATGTCCACTTTGACAACTCATTTGTACATGATAAAAATACCAACACAAAAGTATATTTGTTTAGCGGTCGTGGTCATCACTATCAACTTGGCCATTGTGCATGTGTCTCGGCTCTCAAGATCGAATGTATATATTCGGAACCGACGGGAATGACTCTGAAGAATGCCAACAAGGCGGAGAACAGCTGGCGTCTGTGCTTGCTCGGCAAGGGCCAAACTTTCCGGGCCCAGCAGGTCCATGTACTCACTTATGGAAAAGACTGTCTCGAGAGTGCGAGACGTATCATCCTCACAATCATGGCTGACGGAGGAACCCAAAAGTTGAGAGAGAGACATGTCCTTGCAATGTCTTGTATGTGGCGGAGGTCCGGGGTAAACGTCACTCCGAAATGTAAGGCCAATGACAAGTCGTCATGCATGAACGCGCGGAGGACACTCCGTATGTGCATGTATCAAATCTTTGCCATGTCCGTTGCGACCAAGATCTATGAGCCGCTCATGGATCCGAACGGGACCGTGTTAGCCGATTGCGATCTATTCTTGACCCCACTCATGTCAGCTATCTGGCCGGAACTGGCACTCAGTATTGTCGATTATAGGTTCAGGAACCTTGACGCATATGAACGCCTCGCGGAGTCTTTTGGACGTGAGGGTGCCTATGTAGCATCAGATTCTACTATTGAGGATGATTTCACAGCCTATCCGGAATTGAAAATGTACCGGACATGTGTTTCGATGACGGCAGCGTGGTCGACCTACCGGGCCCTCAGGAATGTAGATTGGCTGAGGAATAAGGGTTACGCACTGATGAGCTCTTTTGCATCCTACCTTAGACCAGAGGTCCATGTTAAACCCTGCGGGTCTCTGGCCACTTTCAAGTCAGTCGGAATTGCGTGTGTGGAATCCATCGAAGATTCATCGCTTGCAAACCGATGCTTGACACTTGCAATGCGATCTGCATGTGAGACGTCGTACGAGCTGGGTCTGGAGGCTGACGAATCATGGGTCCTGATTGCAAACGCATTAAAGGTGTCACGGGATGAACAGGATACACCGCGTTTTGATTTGATACCTTGCAGACAGGCAGCACCGGTGCTCGAACCGCTATTATTGTCCGTCCCATATTACGAGGATTGTCTAGATCCGGTCGATCCGGTACAAAACCTGGAGAAATGGGGAGACCGCAAGAGGTCCCTAAGATGCTCCTCAGCGGTCAATGACTGCCTCATCGCAACAGTCAGCGGACGGGCCGCACAGGTGTACGAAGAGTACGTCCAAAGGTTTGAGGAGGAGTTTGAGAAGCTCGTCAGAGACTTGACGGTTGGTCCATGGGGAGTCATTAGAGATATGGACCTCAACCTGTGTGCGATGCCATTAACCGCGGTGTTACAAGGGCTGTGCAGATTGCAGGTATCAGGGGGTGTTTCAGAGACCAGGTTTTATTATGAAGCTTTCCAAGTGACTTCACAGGTGACTGGAAATATGCCAGCGACATGGAGCAGCGTATCCGTCAATGCAAATGGAAAGGGATTGCAGACAATAAACAACGTACTGCTTCCGTGAAACTTGGGTTGAGCCTTAAAGAGTTGAGATCCGAGGATTTGATAATTTCTTTTTTTCCTATGCATGTCAAGAAGCGCAATGGAAGCCTTGAGGCTGTATCTTTTGACAAGGTCCTTGCCCGGATAAGCAACCTGTCCAAGGATCTCCGTGTCAATGTTTACGACATTGCTCAAAAGGTATGCAGTCGTATCTATGATGGTGTCAATACCAGCGAGCTGGACGAGCTTGCCGCCCAGATGTGTTCCTCAATGGTCTTGGACGCACCAGACTATGGACGCCTGGCATCACGCTTGATTGTGTCCAACCACCACAAGCTGACACCAGACACGTTTGCTGCATGTTGCGAGCGGTTGGGTTCTCTTTTGAGCACCGAGGTACATGATGTCGTTTCCAGGTTCCATCAGCGCCTCCAACAATGTATATGTTACGACCGTGATTTTGAATTTGACTACTTTGGATTCAAGACCCTGGAAAAAGCATACCTCATGCGACTGGATGGCATAATTATTGAGCGGCCACAACACCTGTTCATGCGTGTCTCCATCGGCATCCACGGTCACGACATCGATCGCGTGATAGAGACCTATCAGCTCATGAGCCTTCGCTACTTTGTGCATGCCACACCGACGCTATTCAATGCAGGATGCGCACATAATCAGAATTCTTCCTGCTACTTGTTGGGCATCGAAAGTGACTCAATAGAGGGAATCTTCAACACCGTTCAGGAGTGCGCCCAGATCAGCAAGTACGCCGGAGGCATTGGGATGCACATCCACAACGTCCGAGGCAAGGGATCACGCATCAGAGGCACCAACGGGAACTCCTCTGGCATCGTACCAATGTTGCGGACCTTCAACGCCACGGCAAGGTACGTTAACCAAGCTGGAAGGCGAAACGGATCCATTGCAGTGTTCCTCGAGCCATGGCACGTGGATGTCATGGAGTTCCTCGAGCTGCGGCTGAACTTTGGGAGGGAGGATGAACGGACTAGGGATCTTTTCATGTGCATGTGGGTCCCGGACCTGTTCATGCACCGAGTCAGAGAAAACTCCAATTGGACTCTCATGTGTCCGGATGAATGTCCTGGCCTGGCCGACGTACATGGCTCTGAGTTTGACAAATTGTACACGACATACGAGGCAGAAGGAAGGGGCCGGAAAAAAGTGTCGGCGGTACAGCTGTGGCTCAAGGTCCTGGAATCACAAATGGAGACGGGTATCCCCTACATCGGTTACAAAGACGCCGTGAACCGGAAGAATAACCAGATGAACTTGGGCACCATCAAGAGCTCCAACCTGTGCATGGAGATCATGGAATTCAGCTCCCCAGAAGAGATCGCGGTGTGCAACCTGGCCAGCGTGTGCCTGCCCACATTTGTGACAGACTCCAAGTTTGACTTTCAAGAGCTGCACCGAGTGGTCAAGATCGTGACCCGGAACTTGGACCGTATCATCGACGTCAACAAGTATCCACTCGAAAAGGCAAGGCGATCAAACATGAGGCACCGGCCGATTGGGATTGGGGTACAGGGCCTAGCGGATGCATTCTTTCTGTTGCGCATCCCATTCGAGTCGCCAAAAGCTGCTAGAATCAACCTTGAAATTTTTGAGACCATGTACCACGCAGCTCTGGAGGCTTCCATCGAGATAGCTGAGGAGCACGAGGCATCCGGCTTGCACAATATGTTCGAGTCAAGAGCAGGCCCATACGAGTCTTTCGTAGGTTCGCCGGCCAACAAAGGAGTTCTTCAGTTCGATATGTGGGGTGAACAACCGACTACAAGGTATGACGACTGGGAACTCCTCCGGTCTAGACTGAAGAACGGTGCCGGGATGCGCAACTCTCTTCTCATTGCACCGATGCCCACTGCATCTACATCCCAGATCATGGGGTTCAATGAGTGCTTTGAACCAATCACATCAAACATGTACACCCGCCAGACCTTGGCCGGAGATTTTGTGATCGTCAACCGGCATCTGGTCAAGGACTTGGAGAATTTGAAACTTTGGAGCCCAGAGATGAAACACAAAATCATGGCTGGAAACGGATCTGTTCAAAACATCAAGGAGATTCCCGAGGACATCAAAGAACTGTACAAGACCGCATGGGAAATCAAGCAAAAGACATTGATAGACATGGCCGCAGAACGAGGGAGATATGTATGCCAGTCACAATCAATGAATCTCTTCATGGAAGCTCCAGAGTTCAGCAAGCTCTCCTCCATGCATTTTTATGCATGGTCAAAGGGCCTCAAAACGGGCATCTATTATTTGAGGTCAAGGGCCAAGGCAAGGGCACAGCAGTTCACAGTGGAACCGGTGTGCCAAAGAGGTTGCGAGTCTTGTAGTGCATAAGTTTTGGGATCGTTTTTTTGATTCATAACCTTTCAAATGTACGGATTTATTGCGATCGTCATGCTTGCCGGACTGATGTATTATATTGTCGATGCTACAACAAAGATTCTTGCGGAAGTTCGTTTAATTGCATCTTATGTCCGTCAACAACAGCAGAAAAAACTTGAAAGCTCAAAAGTTGGACAAATAGGACAAAGCTTGAATGCAAAAAGTAAATCTGACATCAGTGAACGAGTACAGAGCTCAGGAATTGGATCGGGGATGGGTTCTTCTGGAATGGGATCAGGGATGGGAGGACAGAATGTAAGTTCAACAGGACTTGGATCGGGACATCATCGAGGACAGAATGTAAGTTCAACAGGACATCATGGAGGACTTGAATCGGGGATGGGTTCTTCTGGAATGGGATCAGGGATGGGAGGACAGAATGTAAGTTCAACAGGACTTGGATCGGGACATCATCGAGGACAGAATGTAAGTTCAACAGGACATCATGGAGGACTTGAATCGGGGATGGGTTCATTGGGACTTGGATCGGGACATCATCGAGGACAGAATGTAAGTTCAACAGGACATCGTGGAGGACCGGGACTTGGATCGGGGATGGGTTCATCAGGACATCAGAGTTTGGGTGGAGCAAAACACTCATGAGATGGTAACAAATCCCATTCCTTTGTTCGTTGCCGAGCCGCTGTAAGCACCTGAAGCGTCGTAAGAGCTCCCTCCGCCTCCGCCTGCACCTATGGAGTCACTCCCACCTGCACCACCACCTCCATACCCACCACCACCACCACCGGATGCATAACCACCTGAAGGGCTGCTGGAACCACCACCACCGAATCCACCATGGGTACCGTTCGTGCTTCCGGTGCCTCCGTTCGTGAATGAGAGGGATGCGTTTGCAAAGGAGCCATATCTTCCCGACCACGCACCGTTGCCTGAAAATCCGGCACCACCGTCACCCCAGCAATAAGCAAAGTTCGTTGGCGCAGTCGATCCGTTGGGTCCTATCCCACCTACACCAGCTTCAGTTGGAGGACCAAACTGCCCGGAATTTGCATGAGGTTGTATGGTACCATTTACGTTTTGATTCCCACCGGCGTTAGCCTCATACCCGATGCCAGCGGAACCGCCCGCGATCAGAAGGGGTGTCGCACTGCCGAGGCTACTCTGTGCACTAGGAATCGTGCAAACAAATGTGCCACCCGATCCACCCGAATAATGACCAGAATTCAATCCTTGCTGACCCACAAGAATTGCGAGGATAGTCCCAGCGGTCAGATCGAAAGATGCAGAAAGTTGGACTCCGTATCCTTCATTCACAGAGTTCAATGTCGAACTATTTGATTGACCGGCACCAGCAGCGACAATTGTGTAAGACTTTGTGGTAGGGACCGTCCAATATTGTATGCCATTGTTCACCGAGGTAAGAGGGAAATCGTACGTGGACTGACACATTGACAGAGTAGGCCCTGTGGGGCCTGTAGCACCACAATTCGTAAAAGTGACCGTGATAGACCCCCCAAAGAGAAACACACACCTTGGTTGGATGCTGACATTTTCGATCAAAGCGGAACTTTGATCTGTAAACACATTTCGGACACCCACAGCCGCCAACTGCGAAGTAACGCTCTCAGGACATGTCTGACTCGAAAGAGCTTGTGGAAGAACATAACAGTCTCCAGGCTGGTTTTTGATGATAGGATTCCATTGCAATAGACTCATTCCAGGGATAGATCCAGATGTGCAAGGAGATGCCTGCACAAAAGGTTGGATGTCAAGACGATTAAGTGCGACTATCCATGTAAGTGTGATAATCAGGATTATGTAAAGTACCGAGGTGACGAACAACGATACGATAGTAATCGTCGATCTTGCAAGACGCAACACAATAATACATCATGACAATAGTAGCATAAACTCCAACACCAATAGACCATTAATTGTGATCCAAGGTGGTGTCGTTAAAGTTCAAGAGTATGAACATCATCCGGCTGCCGAACGTGCCTTCCGTGCAGCTTATTTCATCGCTACAAAAGTGTTAAAACTATGCAAGGCTCCGGATGAACTAGACGGTACTTACAGATTTGAACCGCATGATGCTCTGAGAGGTGACTGCATAGAGCCAACACTATGTATGGCATGTGATTGCAACGTCAAAAATAGTATTCTGTTTCCAGACATTTATCAAATGTTCGACTATGGTTCGACATTACAACTACAAGACCCATTTCCTTTTCGAGAAAAACTGCCAAAAGTTTTGTTTGCAGGATCGACCACGGGACACATGGATCCAGCCGAGAACAAACGAGTGCAAGTATGTGTGTGGGGCATGGGTAGGTACGATTTTTTTTTGACACAAGTGTGCCAGATGTCAGTTTTGACGCTTTTTAACTACCTTGGACCCGAAAAGTACAAAGCAATCGTCAGGGAGTTCAAGACACAAAGAGAACACTTTTTATACAAGTACTGCTTGGACGTCGAGGGGAACACATGCTGTTGGTCTAGGGTACCAATGATCATGGCATCGAACTCATTGTTGATCAAACTACATTGTACAGAGAGGAACTGGTTCTATGACCTCATGGAACCATGGGTTCATTACGTACCACTCGAACGCATCGAGGACTTGCCGGAAGTCATCAATAGATGCGAGTCGGATCTCGAGATGTGCAAGAGAATCACTCAGAACGCCAAAAGCTTTGCCAAAAAATATTGTAATTCCGATGCAGCTGCAGTGTATGGTCATGCGGTACTGAACGCCTTGCGAAATCCGACCGATATATGAGAGAGATTATGATTATTATAATCATTGTAATCATTCTTTTGGTGACGTTTCTTGCAATACATACTTTGGACGTTCGCCGGATATCTGACAAATTTGAGATCATACAATGCCCCATCAAGGATTTCCATCCCGACCTGTTGAGAGAGCGTGCCATCATCGTGTTTGACGAACAAGTTGTGGACCCGGTCGATATGGTGTCGACCATGCTCAAGGGTACGTACTGGAGCAGAAAGGAACTAGGTCGCGTTAAAAAAATAACTAATCGAGGATTGAACCTAATCGTTTATGAAGCCACAGAGTTGCACATTCTGCACCCGACTCCGGGGTGGGATGTATCGGTGATCTTGACCAAACACCAGGTTGCCATTATCCCTCACGGGATCACAGTCGAAGCTGCAGATGGATTCAAAGCATTGCGCCTGGACGGGCTCTTGACGCTCTGGATGTAGTGTTCAAAATTTCCTCTTGACTGTAAGAAATGATTGTCGATGACTCGGCCTTCAAATGTACATCAAATGCCGCATTTTTTTTTGGACAAACATCACTTCTTGTGCTTGATGCAACAAACAACAAGATCGGAATGTTCAATTCAAATCCTCAGACTGATGTCGACATAACTGGACATCTTTCAGTAAACGGTCAATTCACCGTTAATAATGATTCAAATACGTTTGTTATAAATCCAAGTGGAAATATAGGGATTGGGACATCGAATCCTATATACAATGTAGATGTGAACGGGACTTTTGGAGTGAGTGGGGCTGCAACATTCTCTAGTAGCGTTAGTGTCAATGGCACCATCAATACTACAGGACCACTTCAAGTTGTTGGCAATAATACATCGCCCAATGGTCTCCTCAATGTGACCTCTACAAATAACGTCGGATACGGTTGCAATCTTGCATCATTCGGGACAAGTGCTTCGACGAGAATCATCTTTAGTGACGAAAATGATCCAGTCACTCTCGGTCCTGCTATCCAATTCAATGCGGCAAATATCGGTCAAATCATTGGTGGTGGTGACTTGTGTTTACTTCCTAATAGTGATTTAGGTGGCTTCGTAGGCATCGGTACAACAACTCCGGCCTACACTCTGGACGTGAGTGGGAATGCAAGGGTTACAGGAGCCATCAATGCGAGCACATTGAACATGACAAGCACTTCTAATCCATCCACGGCACCCATCATTTATACAAACGGGTACAATGGCAACTTGCTAGAAGCTTATTTTGCACCATGGGACCGCTACGGACTCAACTTGGATGGTGGTGTCATGCGCATGTATGCGTCATCATACTACAACTTATCAGCACTCGCCCTCTCGCTCAACAACAACAATTCCTTTACAGACCTGTTGTACGTGTCCCATGGCGGAAATGTCGGTATTGGTACAACAACTCCGGCCTACACGCTGGACGTGAGTGGGACCGCACGGGTGAATGTAAACAATACAGAAAATAACAAGTTGTTAGTACTGTACGATGGCAATGCAGGAGACCCCGTGAGCACGGCTTGCAACTTTTACGGTTTTGGTATCAACACAAGTACACTCAGGTACCAGGTCCAGCCTGGCGATTCGCACACCTTTTATAATGGGACCACCACCACGTTTACAACGGGTGGGGGTGGGAGCGAATTCAACGGGAATGTCACTCTGAACAACGGGAGCACACTGATTGTGACAAACGGAAACGTGGGAGAAACAACTCCCGAATTGGCTACGGCACCCATATACTTTCCGAGTTACGCTGGTCCACTCCTCGAAACATATTTTGCATCTGACGACCGTTACGGGTTACACCTCGATGTTTATGGTGTCATGCGCATGTTCACGTCGGAGGCCTACACACCTTCTGCACTTGCACTCTCGCTCAACAGTAACAACACCTTTACTGACTTGTTGTACGTTTCTCATGGCGGGAATGTTGGCATTGGGACGACGAATCCACAATACAACTTGGACGTGGTTGGGGGCAGCATCGGGACCAACACGCCTGGCATAAACATGAACTATTACACTACGAACAACTATTCACATATATTCTTCGAAGGGATCAATCCAATTTGTTTGATTAATTACCAGGGCTTCTATCCAGCCGTGAACAACACTTACCCTTGTGGTCATCCTGGACTAGCATGGTCTGCCGTGTACACAAATGATGTATATGCTACATGCAATGTTGGTATAGGCACGACAACTCCACAGTATAACCTGGACGTGAACGGGAACGTAAGGGTTACCGGGACATTGAACATGACAAGTGGTAGTATTCCAGCCACGGCACCCATCTACTTTCCTACTTACAACGGACCCCTCATCGAGACTTATTTTGGACCTGACGATCGCTACGGGCTCAATATGACCAATGCCATCATGCGCATGTATGCATCTGCGGCCGACACATATTCCGCGCTCGCACTCTCGCTCAATAGCAACAATGTCTTCACTGACTTTCTATACGTGACCCACGGAGGAAATGTCGGCATCGGTACTACGACACCAGCCTACCCGTTGGACGTGAACGGAACCGTGCGGGTGAATGCAAACAATCAAACAAATAACAAGCTGCTTGTACTATGGGATCCCAACCCTGCAGACGCCGTTAGCACGGCGACCAACTTTTACGGCTTTGGTATCAATAATATTACGCTGAGGTACCAAGTCCCGGTAAGCAGCCAACACCAGTTCTTCGTGGATACCATCCCAATGTTCGTCGTCACCAGCAGTGGCGCAAACGTCACGAATGGTTCATTGACAGTTCCAAATGGCAACATTGGAATCGGTACAACGACTCCGCAATACAATTTGGATGTTGTGGGGGATGCTCATGTCTCAGCCGGTTTTGTGGTCGATGGTCTGATCACGGCAAACGACAACTTGTATTTTGCATCGACCTCCATTGAGCACGGCATCTACTTTGCAGGGACTCCGGGGGACACCGGAAACTTGAGTGCACCCTACACTGGCATCTTGAATCGTAACTACGATCCCACAGGAGGCAGCAACGTCCAAACAGATAACAGCGAGCTCTTGCTCTTTCAATTCAATGACTTTGGACCTCCTTCAGGTCCGGACCGCATCCGACACCTCGCTGCCGCACACGAGTTCCAAGTTTACACAGGTGTCGGTGTGTCCCCAGCCGACACAGCAGCCTTCTGGGCGGACAACAACTACAATACATCCATGTACATTGCGAACAATGGGTATGTCGGCATCGGGACAAAGACACCAGCATACACGCTGGACGTGAACAATAACATCCGCGCCCAGAACGCTCTTTATGTTGGAACAAATGGAGCGTACCTGCAACAGCAGACAGCAAACTATGGGTCCGTGACCGTTTCTGGGAACGCATTTGGTGGTTGGTATGGCTATTCGATCAACAATGGGATGTCGTTCATGGCTAATGCTACTAATGCTGGACAAGGAGGGCTATGGGAACCGACTAATGGCTGGATGTTGCAAGCGGATGGTGCGGGTCACCTAGCACTTGGTCTTAGTGCTAATCCAAACTCGAGTTATAACGTGACTCTTGACGGTTCCACGAACGTGACCTCTACGTTAATCGTGGGCGGGAGCATCGGCATCGGTACAACGACACCAGCCTACCCGTTGGACGTGAACGGGAACGCAAGGGTTACCGGAACATTGAACATGACAAGTGGTAGTATTCCAGCCACAGCACTCATCTACTTTCCTACTTACAACGGACCCCTCATCGAGACTTATTATGGACCTGACGATCGCTACGGGCTCAATATGACCAATGCCATCATGCGCATGTATGCGTCTGCGGCCGACACATATTCCGCGCTCGCACTCTCGCTCAATAGCAACAATGTCTTCACTGACTTTCTATACGTGACCCACGGAGGAAATGTCGGCATAGGTACGACGACACCAGCCTACCCATTGGACGTGAACGGAACCGCGCGGGTGAATGCAAACAATCAAACATTTAACAAGCTGCTTGTTCTGTGGGATGACAATGCGGCAGACGCTGTGAGCACGGCGACCAACTTTTTTGGTTTCGGTATCAATGGGGGTACTCTTAGGTACCAGGTCATGCCTGGCAATTCGCACACCTTTTACAATGGGACCACCACCACATTCACAACAGGCGGGAGTGGGAGTGAATTCAACGGGAATGTTACTCTGAACAACGGGAGCACGTTGATTATGACAAACGGAAGCGTGGGCGGATATACTCCCGAGTTGGCTACAGCACCCATATACTTTCCTGCTTACAACGGCCCCCTCCTCGAGACTTATTTTGCACCCAACGACCGCTACGGTCTTCATATGACCAATGGTGTCATGCGCATGTTCGCGTCAGAGGCATTCAGTACTTCTGCACTTGCCCTCTCGCTCAACAGTAACAACACTTTTACAGACTTTCTATACGTGACCCACGGCGGAAATGTAGGAATCGGTACGACGGCACCAGCCTACCCATTGGACGTGGTTGGGTCTGTGCGGGTGAATGCAAACAATTTGGAAAATAACAAGCTGTTGGTATTATACGACGGCAATGCAGGAGACCCAGTGAGCACGGCTTGCAACTTTTTTGGTCTCGGTATCAATGGTGGTACTCTCAGGTACCAGGTCATGCCGGGCGATTCGCACACCTTTTACAATGGGACGAGCGCCACTTTTACGACAGGTGGAACAAATTCAACATTCTATGGAACTGTCGGCGTGAATGGTGCGACGAACATTTCTTCATCTTTGACTGTAAATGGTCTTATAAACGGACAAAGCGGCCTAGCGATCTCATATGGATCCATTTCACCTTCTCTTGTTACTGGTAATGGAGGATTTCAAACT
>BEGY01000096.1:94131-114259 GCA_002335675.1 Chlamydomonas eustigma | reverse complement strand
TGGCGGGGGTGGCATCCTTGCTCACTACCGATTACGTGGGGTTATGGGTCTCGTTCACAGCGAACAACACACCATCAAGTGCACTTTCATCGCATTTTGACATCACGTTTTCGGCCACGTTGTTGTAAAAAAGGCCATGAAACAAAAAAACGGAGTGCTTGTCGTGCAAATTCTGACATTTTCCAGTTCAGAAAAATGCAACGGTGGCTTTCCAAAATATTTTGGGATACAACGACAGAGTCTTTAAAGAAAGGTGCATCAAACCGGTCAAACAATTGCTACACGCAGCATCGGTACACAACACAAGAACCTGCACTTGGCGATGCCCTCGTTATTTTCACGATATTCCCGGGTCGGAGTGCCATGTATTGCGCGACTTTATCGACCGCACACTGCATCAGTGGCATTTGGGTCCTTGTGCGTAAATTGAATCTTTCCAAGAGTTCCGGGACCTCGTGTTCCGGGACAACCTCGTGTTTTGGGACATGAGAGTGACGCATGATGTTGAACATCAGACTATCGAGTTGGAATGTCTGCAGATTCGCAAAAGCAGCGCGTAGGCCCTTGACTGTCAGAGCACTCAGAGGACGCAGCGACACAAGGATGACATTATTTGACTGTTGGATCCCACTGAGGACTTTTCGAACGTCGACTGGCCTGAAACGTTCTTGAAGGACGTAAAGAATCTGCACACTTGAGTCGTCGGAAGGGACAACAAATATTCCAGACAGTGAAAGGTTGTCAAGTTGGTTCTCCGTGATTGAGAATTCAACGCGCCACAAATCATCTTGTTTTGAACGATCTTGAAACATTTCAGTCAATGTTCGGAATGAAGTCTTGACTCGGTCTCGGTAATCCATTTCTTTATTACACTTATTGGTTTTAATTTAAGTTTATGAGGTTAAGCAGAATGGCTTTTGACCGAGTATAATAAATTTTATGGAAAAAAAATCGGAAAAAAATAACGATGAGCAAAACAAACCGAGTCAAGGTTGCAATTGAGATTGGTACATTTCCGAGATGCGTTCCCTGACTACATCTTGGTTGATGTAATTCGCTGGCTTCTGTCCCTTTGTCATCCGCATGGACTTGCAGTCATGGATAAATTTCAGGTCTCCACGCCTCGTACGCTCGACAAATTCCATCCCGCATGCTGCACAGTACTTTGCACCGCAACTGCAAGTCATGTGATTACAGTCGTGTGTATCCAACTTTGTGACAGCATTCTTGCAGACCGGACATGGACAGACCCCGTTCTCCTTTAGGTACTCCAGCACCAGCTGCAGCTCTCTCCGATCGTCAGCAGTTGTACATTCGTGAGACAATGCGTAGATGCCCTTGTGACAGTCTACACAGTAGCCCCCGGGCGGGTTGACGCAGCCCAAATAGGTGCATGTGTACACTTTTGCGAACAGACCAGTCTGCACTCTGTTTCCACAGGCTGGACAATGTACAATTGAGTTGCGCTCATTGAACCTCTCCACAGTGTTGCGTGTTTCCGCATCCATCGACATGTACATGTCGCGGGTTGGCTCGAAGGGATGGCTCGAGCACAGACAGATGGGTTTCCGACCCAGTGTGAGGTGCACCTTGATGCATACTTTACACATGTAGTATTCATTTTGTGGGCAATCCAGCTTGAGAAGATCCTCCTTGACATCATAACACACGGCACAATGTTTCTCGATTGGATCATGAACTCTCAGTATTCGTTCCCTGATTAACTTCTTTAGTGGCAAAAGTTTTCCAGTGGGTCTATCCTTGCAATACACCAAGTCAAGGTCACATTCGTTACGCTCATCATGTGTCCGTTTGATTCTGATTGGTTGTTGTATCTGCCGACTCTTCCTCTGCACCAACTGCAGGTACATCCGTAAAGACACAACATAGCTGGGTTGCAGTTTTGGATACGGATACACATACAATGATGGGATTGATCCTTCTGAAGTCGTCACTGCATTGACTAGATTTCCTACATGCAAGAACATCGATAATTCGGTGTTCTTGAAAAAAACTCGTACAAAACTGCTTGTTTCATCCGGCTGCAATGGGAACGAGTAGTCATCGGTCGACATTATTTCTTTAAAAATATTTATAAAAGTTCATGTTTATTTGCTTTATCAACAAGAAAATCCCAACTACAATGGATTTCCAACAATCGATTCATACTTTTTTTTACGGTCAACATTTTTCGAAATATAATAAATAATGTCGGTTTCCGGGGGATACGGGCTTTCCGCATACTTTTCATCCTTTGCAACAAACGGCTACAATTTTGTGGATGCAATGACGTCTAAAGTCGCACAGGTCACTCAAGCTTACTCGTCAATGACATCTGGACCGTCGACTTCGGATAAGAGCCTCGGGGTGCGCATGCCGTCGGCCTACTTCAAATATGCAAATTCTCTACGACTGAATCATCCAAACAAGTTCCACACGCTTCTTGATTCGGCGACTACGTTTCAAAACCTCACCAGCGACAGCGAGCGTGTTGCCCTCATTCAGAATTTGTTCACAAAGCTCTGAGCTTTGAAAGTCCTCTGGGAGTCAGTCTCGGGGCACTAAATGAACGTTGAGCATCGACCGTCTTGTACTCAACGAGACCAGATCCCACCAGGAATCCTGCGATGGATGCCCAATCTGTGTTCTTTGGTGCAGGTGCCTCTTGTTGAACTTGCATGTGCTTTGCGTGCAACCACAGTGGTGTACACTTTCTCCCCGATGCCAGTAGGATGGCTTTCGACATGCCAAACCTCCCTCCAAGCGTGTGAATCGATGTCAAAAGCCTCCTGTGTACAGATTCCAAGACTCGGGTCTCGCTGACCATTGTACACACGTCACACATGCCACAGTCGACCAAGTCTCCTGGATCGGTGGATCCAAAATGTTGACATATTTCGACCATACGGCAACGTTGTGTGTGCACATATCTCTGCATAGAGGTAGTCGTGGAACCTGAAAAATGACGTGACTGGAACGAGTCAATGGTTGCGACATCACTCCCTGCCCAATAAAGGATACATTCAGAAATGCAACCGTCTCGACCGGCCCTCCCGGCCTGTTGGTAGTAAGCTTCCAATGTAGCCGGTGTCCCGATGTTACATACAAATCGTACATCCGGTTTGTCGATTCCCATCCCATATGCAACAGTCGCCACAAGCAATGTGCTTTGGTTTGTTATGAAGGCTCGGTGCGATGCCGCTCGGACTTGAGGATCCAACTTTGCGTGATAGCATACGGATCCGGGAAGCATGGAATGAAAATAATCAGCCTGTTTGGTCGTCATCACGTACACAATTGTCGGTCCCAAATCTTCTGCCCTCTGAAGGATCGCCTTACACAGATCTAAATCTTCTTCCGGACGAGGGCATGCCGAAAGGCACAAGTTGTCACGTCTGACTTGAGTCCGGAAAACAAACAAGTTTTCATGGAACATATTCATCTTCTTGAGGATGTCAGATCGTACCCTACCAGTAGCCGTGGCAGTGACAGCCAGGCATGGGACTGAAGGAATGTACGACCTGATCTTGCCTAGTTTGCCATATGCCGTTCTGTAATCGTGACCCCATTCGGATATACAATGTGCTTCGTCCACTGCAATGAGTCCGATCTTGTCTTTGGCTTCTCTCAGCCGTTCCAGCATCTCTTGTGACAGTAGATGTTCTGGGGAAGCATACACAATGTCATGTGATCCGTCCAGAGCTTCAGAATCGGATGATGTTTGTGCAGATCCAAGAAGGCAAGCTCGGATGCCTCTGTCAAGAAGACCTTGGACTTGGTCTTGCATTAATGAAATGAGAGGAGACACAACAATTCCAATCTTTCCCATTGCCAGCGGCGGGATCTGCAGGATCAAGCTCTTCCCACCACCGGTGGTCATGACCACCAGAACGTCATTCCCGTTCATCAACGCCTCAATAGCTTTGCTCTGGCACCCACGGAATTCCCAATCCGGACCCCAATATCGATGAAGTATAGTCTTTGCTGATTCCATTATAAATACACTCGGTCTCAACTATTGTATTTCTTTAAGCATGAAACACATTGTGGGCCCAAAACCCATAAACAATGATTGAACTACTATTGATGGCAAAAGGAAAATGCAAATATGGGCGATGCTTGTTGTTATCCGTTTGTTGTCATTCTGGATGTGGATGGGACGGGTCATTCAAGAGTACGAATCTAAACATTTTGGGAGCATCCCGAAGCAACCAAATATGAAGTTTATGTCACGATTCAAGAATTGTTTGATGCATGGAGTCTTTGGCATCATCCCAGCGTTTAACCAATCAATAAAGCACAATACATGCTACCAGACCTACGACGGTACTTGGAGGATCCAAGGTCATGAACCCACCAGAGACATCAAAAAAGGAGTAATGATGTTTGCAACCATCAACGAGCAAGTGGATGCATCGATGCTATTATATGCATTATACCCTTACTTGAGCGGCTTCACAGTCAGAGAGTTGTGCAAACTTGCACCAAATACACTTTTGAACAAGGAGCGCCTCACCGAGAGCATATTGGACGCTCAAACTTTAAACTTGACAGTCGTTGTCATGGGGGACACGATGATTGATCTCAAGTTTGGGATGGATGATGTCATAGATGTATGACTGAAAAAATGATAACGTTTTACAACTCAACAGATGTATATTCAAGGACATATTGACATTATCAAAGGATTGTTGCCCGGTGATTATTTTTACTTGCCAAAACATAGGCCCGACTTCAACTTGGAACTTTTGTTGAAAGGTTTACAATACGTGGCTTGTACGACATTGAACATGGACATGTTGTCTTCAAAAAGAACAAAAAGAACATTTTGTGCTCAACCACGTCGCTCATCAAGTTGTTTTACGAAAAGACCAACGGTGAGACCGATATTCTGTTTCAGTCAGAAGCGCTGTCGAAGCGCATACAATTCGAGAGAAGAACGTACAAATGATCGCCATTGAATCTAAACACCAAACAATCGAACGCCAAATGCGACTCGCGGTGCACGAACAGTTGAAGAGCTTGGCGAAAGAGGAAGTACTTCACTCTACAGAGGCAAAGTTAATACACAATTTATTGCGAAAAGAACTCGGACTTTCGTCAAAATTCATCACTCTCCACAAACGCCAGTTGTGGGAGGCTTACAAGTCTTTCAAGTTTGAGTACGACTTGAACAAAGAAGTTGCATCCTTTGCACCTACTGACATCAGGGGTGTATCAGGTCCCGAGCACAATGGCGATATTGTCGCGTTCCAGTATTACGACAACCAGTCCCTGTTGTTGCACATGAAGCTCGATCTCTTGATGTACGTCAAGCCCAATTTGTACAAGCGCATGCAAGACGAGTGCATTGCATACCTGTCATATTACAAGCAGGCCGTGTTGTCAGGAGATGTCAACACGTTTTTAAAGCGAGTGAAAAGACTCATGTTGCAAAGGACTTTCCGTATACATAATCAATATTTGGACAACAAGACCGATTTGATTGTCCATTGAAATAAATCGGGTCACCAATAAATACTACATGTTGGGATCGAGTGTATCTTTCCTCGTATTTTTTTTAAAAGATTAAACAAATGTCTTGCGAACTCATGGTCGAGCCAGTCGTAGAAGCTTACGTAGGACTTTTTGATAGGGTGCTTCAAGAATCAAAAATGGGTTGCATGATTTACAAGGATGTACAACAAGCCCTCAGGCCTTTTTTGCAAAACAATCTCAGGAAGATCGTAAAAAATGTTGCAAAAGTCGCAAATGAGAGCACAAGTGCAAAAATCACAACTCCAAATCTGGACAAGGTGGTAACAGAAGTTGCAAGGCAAATCTGGGCAACCCCATATATTGCTGGATCACGTGAGAAGTTGCGGTGTAAAGTGAAAGAGGTATTCCTTCAATGCACCAAGGGTGGTCTAGGTGGTCAGGAATCAAAAAGCTCCGAGTGCGACGAATACAAAGATTTCCCTGCTTGCGAGGAGTGCGAAATTCTCCCCGAGGAAAGTGCTTGTGAAATTCTCCCTGAGGAAAGTGCTTGTGAAGTTTTCCCCGAGGAAAGTGCTTGTGAAGTTTTCCCCGAGGAAAGTGCTTGTGAAGTTTTCCCCGAGGACAAACAGGATGATCACTCGACGGTTGTAGTAGCATGCACTGAACCCCGCGATGTCATCAAAAATGACGAGATTTCAAATGTGCCACCGTGGATTGTCCACCTTGCACGCCGTCGGGCAGAATATCACACAGAAATATCGAGGTTTGCAAGGAATTAAAAGAGTGGCTTAACCCTTTAATCATATCCCCCGTAAAAGGGACAATACAATGTCAATTTTGGATCCTACCTACACCCAGACTGCTACATATCCAAACACAGTGGTCACCTATGGACAGATTTTTGCTAATCAGATCCTTGCGCCTCCTGATGCCACGACAGGATCGAACGTTGATCTGCTTTTGGGTGCCTCTTCGAATGTCGTTGTCGAGACGAGGAACAACTTGAATGTTTTCATGGGTTCAGGAGGTGCATTTGACCTCTCCAGAACAATTTACGAGGCCTCCAACGTTCGGGTCGATGAAAAGATGCTTCAAATAACGGGCTGGGCTCCTGTTCTCAGCGGGGATGCTGCCGGCGCAACACTCATGCAGTCAGAATCGAATGCAATTTGGCTCAAGGGAGGTGACGCGAACAACACAACATGGATTGCATCCACACAGATTCGAGATTTTAACAACTTTGAGCAGCTCACAACGGGTCAATCAAATGGATTCCTTATCTCGGATGGCATCCAATTCGCATCAAATGCTATTTTTGCGCAGCCTTGCTGGGCACAGAGCACGCTCCAAGTTGACGGCACTGCAAACTTTAGCGGCGACCTGTTTAGTCAGACTTTGAATGTGTGGCAAGATAATGGTTCAAATTATAGGGTGGGATATGGTATTCATGTCAACGGCAATAATCAGTTGGAGATCATCAAATACTACAATTCTTCAAACTTACAGTACACAAAACGTGTCGCAGTTTTCGGGAACACGACTAGCTCGAACCCGACAAGTGACATCGACACTTACCTAGTTTTTGACCAAATCTCAGGCATCGGTATTGGATCCTCGTCAAACAGCGGTGGTATTTATGAGGAGCGAATGGTGGACATCGGAACCTCGTGGGTGTTTGGATCCGGTGGAAATGTAACTACCTCTGGCTCCGTAGGTATCGGAACCTCGAGTCCAGCATACGCCCTGGACGTTATTGGCACTGTTCAAGCAACACAAGTGATGGCAACAACTGTCACCAGTCAGTCGTCGGTCACGACCTCTGATTTGAGGTTGAAAAACGTACATAACACAGTGGATCCCATGATCTGTCTTTCGAACATTCTCGAGTTGGATCCCATCTCGTTTTCATTCAAGGCTGAGGAGGGATCTCGGATCAGAACGGGTCTAGCTGCTCAACAAGTTCACACAGTGATCCCAGATGCAATCCTTCATCAATCGTTCGGAGGCCTGGATGACTGCATGTCCATTGACAACTCTGTCATGATTGGGTACCTGGTGGGAGCTGTAAAGGCTCTTGCCTTGGATAAAAATGGCAATCAAGCACAGACATGATTTGGTATCTGGATCCAGTCGGAACATTCTTGGATCCGAGCCTTATGACAGAATTTTTGCCACTTGTTGGGAACAAAGGAGAGTCTTTGGAATCGAGGCTCAATGCACTCATGCGCCTAGCAATATACTTTGCGTTGATCATGATCCTACTAAAGAAGTACGGTTCGGCGCTTTTTGCACTCTTGTTGGCATCGCTCGTCACGTACGTAGTTTGGTCCGGGTCTTCGTCCGATGAATCATTTGAATCTGCGACAAATGGAGCATGCAGGAAGCCAACTCTGGCTAATCCTTTCATGAATCCCATGCCATTCGATCCTCCTGCAAGCACAGAATTTGGAGCGTGTGACATTGAAGATCCTGCAATACGGGAAAAAATGGACGTTTTGTTTGATGACAATCTGTACCGAGAGGTCAGCGATGTTTATCAGCACGTCTCAAGTGAGCGCCAATACTACACTGTCCCTGTCACTACCATTCCAAACGATCAAGTGGCATTTGCAAGATGGTTGTACGACACTGGTCCAACTTGCAAGGATGATCAAAGGAGGTGTACGGTCAGAATGAACGAGACGTTGAGATCGCCATTTTTATGACCTAAAGACAATTTTATGAATATCATTAAGAAATATGAAGTATTGTCCAATTTGTAAAAACATGTTTTTCATGAAAACCGTGGATGGTAAAGAGCTGACGCTCTACTGCAGGAACTGTATGTTCAGCACAGTGCAGGAAGACACGAGCCAACCTCTCTCCGACAACTTGTTGGTCACGGATGATGCTGAAACACGATTGCCCGACCTTGACATCAAACATGACGTCACTTTACCAAGGGTGAACTACATTGTCTGTCCTAATGTGACTTGTACGAGACCTCCTGAAGAGCCACAAGAGGTTATATTTATCAAGAACGATGTGAATCGACTATCGTTCACATATCTTTGTTGTTATTGTGATACTTTTTTTTGAGTGGTGAAATATTGTGTGTGAAAACATAAATGTACGCGCCCATCTCGTCGATTGGGATGCCACTCGGTGGATATCAAAAGGTTAATGAAAGCGTCGACTTTTTCGAAAACACTACTGGTGCTTATACTGGATTTTACTCTTCCGATGGAGCGGACCTTATTATGCCCTACAATCAGCTTGCAGATGATTTGTTGATGGGATCGGCCGTTCAAAAATGCAAACGTCAAAAGAAGAAGCATAGACACCACCACCAGCCACAACAGCAGCCACAACAGGAGCCAACAGAACAATCATCTCCTCCGCAACCCGAACTACAATCTCAACAATCAGAACATTCTCGCCAAGAGCCAACAACACAAAAAGATCCTCTGATCGACACACTTTTGTACTTTGCCATCGGAGTTTTTATCATCCTTGCGCTTGAGCAGGCATCACACCTCAAACTTTGACCATTCACTAAAAGCTGAAAGATATTTGCGCATGAAAGTGGACTGTGTGCTCAAGATGCAATTATTGGCCTTGAATGTTTTAAATGCAGTGTCGTACAAGGACCTGCTTACATCGAAATTCCTGGCTGCATGCTCGAACTCTGCAAGCATTGCAACACAAACCGGGTGTTCCCTGAGTACAGGTGGCAGGTTTTGATAAATAGTTCTTGCTTCCTGGACATTTACAGCTTTCTGGAGCTCTTGATAATGTTTGGACATGACAAGTGTATTGTTGTTGTCGATAGTGCTCACAAAAGAACCAAACTTGCTGCCGTCGATGAACACATTGGGACGTGCGTAAAAAGCCTTAAACTTTCCGACCTTGAGCGCATATGAGAACTGAATGTGCGTCGGGAATCTCAGAGGGATGATCAAAGGCTGTAATCTACGGGCCACACTGGGTGTCAATACATAGGAATCACATGTGGGGGCTATTTTGTAGGATTCGAACAATTCAACACACTTGCAGTCTTGGGGTAGACCGGTGGCAGTTGGAAGCCCCAAATATGTGAACTCTGCTGCTTGTGACACATTTAAAGCGCTCAAGAGAGATTCGGCGACATTGTTTCCAAAGACGACGTCATCTTCGACAACCACATGAAATACGTCTTTGTCTGGTGGACTCAAGGAGATACGTCCAAGCGCCTCTGCATGCTTCAGAAGATTGGAGACTTGTCGCACGTGCAGCGGTTGAACCATCTGTTCGAATTCAGAATCTTCAAGTGGCGCTGTGGTGCAAATGTGTTGCAACATTTCGAGGGTTATTTGTTCAGGCTCATGAATGTCGATCTTGACAATCTCCACACTCTCAAAATGCCCTTCAAGCTCAGACTCGAGCTTCAAGGGCAGGCGATTAGCCGTAAGCTTGGATGTCAATATATACAAAATAATCTTTGTCATTTTACAATTTGCCATTACAAATTATTCGGATCATACAACGCGGTCCAAATCGAGTTCCACGCGTGAACAACCGCATCTTGGACAATTGTGGAAAGACAAATATTCCTTGCTTCCTGTCCATTTCGAAGTCACAAGATGGGCAAATAAATATGTGCTGTTTCGAGCGCAACAATCTGTCTTTCAAGGTCCCCTGATTGCTTCCTTGCGTGCAGGACATCGACATCTTGCTGCATTGGCTGAGAGAGCATCTTTTGGTTTTTACAACATGGCATGTGTTTTCTTTAAGCAAATAAAAAAACAGCTCTTGAACGCTTGCAATTTATTGGATTTTTACAAAGCAGTCATTACAAAATAAAACGTGTGCCTATGTGCATGGACTCGATCTCTTGAAGGAATAGTTTTGTGGCATACGGGATGCGGATCTCTCCAAACGCAATGTTGTTCCTGCAGGCACAGCACTCAAAAAACTTGACCTCTGGGTTGGCGGGCATCATCATTCCACATCTCTTGCATACAAAGACCCGAAAGTTGTCACTGCACTCCATGAAGCGTTCCTTTAAGAATTGCAGAGTTCCGTGTGCCCAGTTGCATTCCACCTCCATCTCCCCCAACCTCAGCCCCCCCTCCCTTGCTCGTCCTTCTGCAGGTTGTCGCGTGAGCATTACCACAGGGCCGCTTGCACCCCGTGAGTGGATCTTGTCCACAACCATGTGCTTCAACCTTTGGTAAAAGGTTGGACCCATGAAGATTTGGGCTTGTATCTGCTCACCCGTTCTGCTATTGTACAACAACTCATTCCCGTTGGGCTCCAGGCCGCACTGCTCCACGAGTGCTTTCTGGATATCCTGGATGCTGACATTATTGAAAGGTGTGGCGTCCCCAAATGTCCCAATCGAGCAACATGCCTTTCCCATGACACACTCCATGAGCTGGGCAACTGTCATTCGACTTGGGATGGCATGAGGGTTGATGATGATATCCGGGACGAGACCAGATGCAGTGAAAGGCATGTCTACCTGGTCGTACAACATGCCCACAGTTCCCTTTTGACCATGGCGTGAGGAATTACCCGTCCAGAGACCTGGTAGACCAGGGCCAGCGCGCACGAAAAAAACACTGCTAGGGACCTCGATGCACCCAACAATCTGCCGTTTTGGTGGCGAGAGTACACAGGTCACCTCCAAAGTCCCTCCAGGAATTATCGACATTGTAGAGGGCTCCAGGGCCTGCCCCGCATGCAAACATAGGTGTTGCAGTGCATTTGTCCGCGACTCTGACCATGGCAGCTTTGTGTCCAAGAGCGTCAAAACAAGTTTCTCGGTGGTACAACGATCACACATGAAGAACTCTTCTGGCAGTNCAGGAAAAAGGAAGAAATTGTTAAAAGTGTTTGTAGAAGAGTATACAAAATACAAGAAAGATAGTCAAATGGTACATGCAGGACGTGTTTGTGACGACATCTTGAACCATTTTACACACTCGGAACAAAATAACAAGGGCAATGTCATGGGCGATCTTTTGAAGTTTCTCAACTTTCACGATGACAAAGTTACTGAGGACTCGAGCTTTAACCCATTAACAATGGGTCTAGATCATTTGATGTCAATAACATCACACACGACACTTGAGAGTATTGAACGAGTTATGGTCATTTTCATGGGCCGTACCAGCTCGGTGGAATCGAGACACGAAGATTTGGAACATCTGAAATTCCGCATGTGGACATCCTACAATCCGCTCATGTCAAAAGCCGGAAAAGATCGAATCAAAAAACTGGCTGCTGAAAATGGTACAAGTTCAAAAGCACGTGGTTCGGAACCACCTTATGTAATGGCACTCATGGCAGCATTGTATATAAAACTCAAGGTGCTGGTATCAAAAGAAAGCTCAAAGCACTATATGAAGACTTTTGATGAAAGACCCAAGATCGCAGGGCGTGTGAGGAATTATGCTGCCATACTCTTGTTCCTACTCAATTGCTTGAATGAGGACGATGCTGGAATCGGACAGATAGACTCGATGCTCCAGAGTGCACTCCATCACGGTCCTGGAGTTGGCGTCTAGTAACAGGCATGTGGGTTCGTCGACGCAAAAGGTATGGATCGCCTTTGGCAGCACATATTGGACCTGACCGGCACAAAGTTGTGCACAGTGGTGCTCCATCGTTAGGTCTGACAGCTTGACCCATCCCTGCGATGTGAGGACTTGGTGGTCCACAGGAACACAAAATTTGTCTCCAATTGTTGGATGCCTGTCACCTCGGATGCGGACTTTGGCAAATGTATAACCGTCGTTGTTCACATTCGTAAAGTGGGAGTGGTTGTAGCAATTGCGATCCACGAATCCTCGTTCCATGCCCCTCAGTGCAATCGACGTGTCCTTGGTTCCCATGGTTTTGCCAATGATGATGTCTCCAGAATCCACAAAGGTTCCAAGAGGCACGAAGCCGTCTGCGTCCAGTTTGTCATAGTTGAAGGGTCGGTTACAGTTTACATAAGATGGGTCTGGCCTGCAGAATGTCTCCTCCTCTCCACTCGAGTGATTTTTGTTGCACTGAGCCTTGTAGGTCCTGAAATATGTGGACAACAGCATCCCACGCTGTTTAGAAGAATTGTTCATAACGATCGAGTCTTCTTGGTTGTACCCAGTCCAGCAAGCAATTGCCACCACCAAATTGACCCCACATGGCATGCGATCGACGTTGGTGGCAAGACCTGTGCGCGTATAGACCAATGGTTTTTGCGGGTAATTCAGGACGTGTGCCATTGTATCATAACGCTGCCGGAAGGCTGAAGAATACAGTCCGATTGCTTGTTTGCCCATGGCACTCTGGTAAGTGTTTCTTGGCGCTTGGTTGTGATCAGAAAAAGGGATTGAACCTGCAAGGACTCCCAGCATGAGTGCTGGGTCCATCTCGACATGTGTGCAACCTTGCATGTCCTTTGGTGTCATTGCTATCCTCGCAAGACTCACTTCCTCAACGTCCATGTATTCGATCACTCCTGCAAGGACAGCATGTGGCCATGTTTTTCCCGCCAAGTCTGAGAGCCTTCCTGCTACCAACAGAGGCCTGATGCAACGACCAGCCTCTGTAGACAATGACATGATGCGTCTGTCGATATGCCAACATATTGCAGTCATCACGTGGATGGTTCCAGAACGCTTCCAGGCCCGCAGGGTTTTCTGCAATATTGCGGGCTCTGAAGTCTCCGCCACAAACCGACCGTTGATCATCACCTTGGTTCGGTGATGATTCGGTCTTACACTGTTGCATAGTAGCAGCACAAGGTTGGTCAAGTGTTCTGGGTCGCTGTACATAGAGATGCACGTCATAAGGGCCAGATTCTTCACTAGTCCAACGGATGCTCCCTCTGGTGTTTCAGACGGACACACAACTCCCCACTGTGTTCCATGAAGTTTTCTAGGTTGAATCAGCCGGCCACTGGATGCCTTTTCAACCATCAGAGTCGCCACGCGCCTCAAGTGTGACAGGGTTGCAGAACTGGTCATCCTATTCAAGACTTGGGCGACGCCCTGCTTAATCTTGACTGTTTTGATGCCCCAGTTTCCAGTCGAGAGTCCGTACTTTAATCCTGTCTCGATCACAGACCCATGAACGATTTTGCGCACATTGGATCGATTCAATATATTAATTGCCCGTCCCTGTGGTCTCCAGGCACCTGACGCGACCTCTTTGTGAAGCATGTTCTTGAGATCCTTGACCACCTTGGAATAGTGCTGTCGAAAAAGGGATGATAGGAGTACTCCCGGTGCATCAATTCGCTTGTTGATGTAGGAGTCACGGTCATCCAAAGGCAGCCTGCCCGTGGTGCACAAGATGAGCTTGCGTACCATGTGTCCGAGGTATTCTGCTTTTTTCTGACGATCTGGACCAACGTGTGGCAAGAGATCTTTAGTGAGGACCGTCTGGACTTGGTCCACTGATGTCATGCCTGTAGACGAGGTATATATGACTTGCAGGTTGCGAGCCATGAATTCAATAGCACCCTCTTGTGTGTAGATGTCGGCGTCGTGAACGCATCCTGCAAGCTCCTCCAGTTCGCACTCGCAAACATCAACAATGTCTTTGTCGCTCAAAATACCCAAGGCTCTGAACAAGATGAAAAGAGGGATGTCGACCTTGATGCGTTGAACAGACACCCTAATGTATCTCCCGTACTGATTCGGTTTGAGGGACAACTTCAAAGCCGTTGTCTTTGGCACTCCGTTGCGTGGTTCTGACATGGAACGAACATCTGCAATGTGCGAGTAAATGGACGCTTTGGCATTCTGGAAGCAAAAGGTCCTGTTCTCTGCTATGCGGTCATGGGAGATGACCACCTTTTCATTGCCATTGACAATGAAGTAACCACCCGGATCGTATGGACACTCTTCATGGAGCTGTAAGTTTAACGCAGAACCAAGGACACAATATCTGCTGCGGACCATAATGGGAATCTTGCCAAGAGACACTCCTGTCAATTGCCGTGACTCTGTCTCACCGCCTAGAGTTGAAGCCGTGAACTTGAGATCAACCGTCAGTGGAGCCGCATATGTGAAACCACGCAGACGGGCCTCGTTAGGAGTCATCAGTTTGACTGTACCGTCGCGTTCATGGATCATCGGCTTGGACAAGCAAGCATTGCATATCTCAACACTGAGGCGGTACTTGTGACCATCCAGAGCCGCATCAAAACAGTGGAAGCTGTCGATGGGGTTGAAGATCCGTATTATGTTCTCAATGCTATTCAGACAAAAATCATCAAATGAATCTATCAAGTGCTTGACCAGCTGACGCTCGTGTTTGTGATTAAAGTACTGCTCAAGTAGTCTCCACACGTCCTTTTTTATATGATCGTCCATGTTTCAATTCAACTTGATTTATAAAAACTTTATGGCCTTCATCACAAAGGTGCATAAAAGTATGCATCTTCTTAATATTCAATAAAAGTCAATTCAGGCCATTAAACTACTTGAAATGAATGGTTGTCGATTCGTGGACGAATTCATTGGTGAATACCAAGTGTGCAATTGTGGACGTCATCTTTGGTCCATGCGTGCCCGACGTGCAATGATCAGAAAACCACGAACAAAGTTGACAGGCAAAGACGGTGAACGAGTCACTATGGAAGCACTCGAGGAATCACACCAGAGACTTGAGTTTCGGCGTTGGAGCTTGCTTCTTTGGGTCTTAGTTTGCTACCACATTTGGACGATTATCCTTGTTTTTGCAACAAACAACGTTCAAGAATCGTATGCAAACAGCAGTACAATAATTTTGAAAGTGTGAAAAAAAATGTACAAATGCATATATATACATGCATTCTTGTATTCAAATCATTATCAAATGTTATATTCCCATAGATATAATGCGTTAAATGTGGTCTTGAAATGTCTGGACATTGTCGATGATTCTTGGTCAATTAAGTCGCTACCTGATCATCATTGGCTATACAGTCACCCAATTTACGGTTCATACAAATCGTTGAAAGCTTTGAGGACAGACTTGCAACATAAAAAAATGACAGAGTCTTCAAGGCCAACAGACCGTTGTCCTGAGGATACAAGAACTGTTTCAATGGCAGAGTCGTCAATGCAGAAAAGAACTGTTTCGATGGCAGAGAGGCCAACAGACCCTTCGAGTAAAAAGGGCACACACCTTGCCTCACGACTGCTATCATACAAGTTGCCGACCGATGGCTGGGTCATCAAAGTCTGCGGCAACAAGGCTTACAAGTATCAACACCAAGAGATCGGCGAGTTCACATCCTTGACAAAAGCAGTGGACGCAGCGTTTGTGGTACACAATCATCTGGATCCAACCGTTAAAGATCCAAGAGGAATCCGATCTGGCATCTCCAAAAAAAGACTCAATACTTCAGCTCCAGAGCAGACTTCGAAAAAACATCGGCTACTGTCTGCCGGTTCAAAGCAGGCACTTGAACACATCAAACGCTCGACATGGAAGCTGCCACCGGAATGGTCACAGTTTCAATCTCGTCAGAAAAGTATAACAAATGAGGCCGCCAAAATTGTGGACGTGCTCCTAGTAGATGTGGAAGAGTGGAAGAACTTGGACGTGGATCAAGAAAGCTGGAAAATTCCAGGCATCATGAATACAGGTCTAAAGTGCTTGGAGCGTTCCACATTGGTGTTGGACAAAAAGACAAAAGACATCCTGGTTCTGTTCGCCACTGGGGAAGGGCTTGATGTAATCTTCCCTGAATCAAGTGACTGGTCCATCCTCCTCTCGGATACTTATGATATCCTATCAGAAAACATGCGTCCCAGCACCCGTCCTGGGATCTTCATGTTTGGAGCCCGTAAGGCTCAATATGCCAAACAATCCAAGTACCTTCAGGCGGGGTACTACACAACAAAGAGTCCTGCGAAGGCTGACCTCCTCTACAAGGATCCTGCATTGCTTCAAACAGTGTACGCCTCTACTGCATCTATTGGTGCTGCAGAAAGAGCCTTCTCCGCTAGTGCCGCAGAGGTGCGAGAGAAGCACATGAAGAAATGCCAAGTACAGAGCATAGTCCCACGGATCAATGGTGCCGCGAATCATGCAGTATCTACTGGTGTTTCGTGCAACTATGGAGTTGAAAATACATGTAAATTGCACACCGACGAAGGTCAGCTGGAGGTCATTGCACTATGTAAAAAGCATGCAGATCAACCAGGACAGCATCTTTTCGTGGTAGCTGACGCTGGGGTTATTTGTGATTTGAAAGATCAAAAGAGCTTCATCATGGTTCCCAGCTACCTCCGTCATGGAACTCTCTTGGACGCGTGTGCGGAATCCCAGAAGCGCATAGGCCAAGTAATTGTGAATAAAACAAATGTATTGGATCTCGGAAAAGAGTTCAACCAAGTCAACAAACTCTTAGAAGACGATGATTTCAACCCATACAGAGAATTGGTTCCAATAAGAAGATGTTGATGTGTGAACAACGATCCAAGTGTTTTTTTTGTAATTTTGTCAGACTGGAGCAATAGCGCTTCCTAGGGTTATTACCGTGTCCCTCTCCCAGTTCCCAATGTCATAAAATCCAGATTGATTTCCATATAGTTTCACTGTAAATGCAATCACTTGAAACGCAAAATAGACTACAATGGCGGCATATACCACAGTGGTCCTTTCAGTGTAACAACAGTAACCAACTAAACCTACCGCCACAATAAAAACTACGACCCAAATCCACTTCATAATACTTGAATATGTCATGACGTTCTCAATGCTGACCTCGTTGTTCAATGCACTCTGAAGGTTAGTCTGTCGTTTCATGATGGCATCGACAAGTCTCTGGTTGACTTGTGCATCACTTAAATTTTGGGATGAGAGTTGCTTGATCAATGAATAAACGTATTCCGGATTTCCTACAGTATTCTCGTCCATCGCATTCAATCCCAAGACGACTCCGTAGGATGTGTCTCCAAGGTTGTCTTCGATGTTTGAAATGACCGATGTGACAATGGCCAAATGTGGCGATCCTGTCAGTGCCTGTGATTTTACATATGAAATACAAAGGCTGAACAAAACTTTTGACATGACTAGTTGTGCCAGACGGGACACATGAAAGTCGTAGTAAGTGTTGATGTAAACACCATCACCCATGCTAAAACTCTCCAAGTTCCCACTCGAGTCCACAATGTAGTTGTTATTAGACTTGTTATTAGAATTTTGATTGGTTGTTGTTTCTACCGCATCTGGAGTGTGAAAGTTAACATATTTAAAAAAATCATGGAACAGCGACATGGACACTGTTGCATTTGAACCGACCCATGGGTCATCGTATTTCATGGGAGGTTGGCCTGCCATAATGACATCTAATGGTGTCTGCTGTATGACAGTCTGCATTGCTGATATAACATCTGAGAAGTAGGCAAGGCCAGTTTTGGTTGAGGAAATAGAAAGCTGTTGGAAAACACTACCAATATTGGTCAAGATAGTACTGTCACTTATCGTGAGGGCCTGTGGGTCTATGGTATTGAACGCCGAGAGGATGTTTTGATATGCAATGTCGTGTACATTCTGGATTGTCGGTGTGTCTACAGTCGTTGAATCTCCAGGAACAACTTTTCGACCGCTGTTGTTGTTACTCGTTCCAGGAATAGTTGATGTTGCTGAAGTAATGCAACTGCTCATTCTTTTGTATATTGTACCACATTCTTTTTTCCGACCGTACTAATAATTTGTTTGGAAAAGCATTCAACAGTAAATATGCTTCACAGAATCAGGGATGGCCATGGATTGGATGCGTAAACGTAGGCATCGGTCCATCGCATCACGATCAATCTTAAGGAGGCTATCGATTTCTAAACCCATCTCGATCCGTTCCAAATTCATGGCTGAAACGGCACATTCCAAATCATGTTTTAATCCACGCAGTCCTGGAGCTTCGCTGGATGCTGCCAAGAGACATTCGATTGCTTCTGGCTCTAATTCTATTTCCAAACCAAAGTCCTTTGCAACTCTTGGAAGGATGTGCGCTTTCAAAATCTTCCTTCGCTCTTGCATATCGTAGTCGTTGACCACAATCTCGGTCATTCTGTTCAACAAGATGGGAGATATGCGTGAACGATCGTTGTAAGTGAATGCGAACAAGCATCGGGACAAGTCCATGGGCAGACCAATGTACTTGTCGCAAAACGTCGAGTTCTGTGCTGGGTCCGTCAAATGAACCAGTGCGCTGATGACTTCGCTCGAATCGTATCTGTCACCAACCTTATCCAGCTCATCAAACACCAAAATGGGATTCATCACACCGGCGTCAATGATGGATTGTGCGATGACACCAGGCTTTGATCCTTCGTATGTGAAATTATGACCATGCAAGTATGATACGTCTGTTGCTCCTCCAAGAGGTATGAATGCAGTCGGTAGTCCTAACGCGCTGCCAAAGCCTTCCTTGAGTAGTGTCGTCTTTCCTACACCGGCAGGACCCTGAAATCCAATGACAGTACCGCCAGAGGCGGGCTTGACGAGCCATTTTGCTGCCAATCCTAACAGGGTTGCCTTGGGTCCGGTCATGCTGAATACGTGTCTGTCAAGGGTCGTACGCATTGTTTGCAAGGTTTTTTGCAAGGTTGATTGCAACATTGGTGTGGCGTAACGTCCAAACGGAACCTTTGCCAAACAGTCCACATATTCTGCTGCTTTCTCATCAGAAATGCATTCAATGCGTTCGTAGGCAGCAGATACTTGCTGAAGCGGCATACCAGAGTTTAGTAGTCGAAACCTCAAAGGGATTGCACGACGTTCGTTTCGGATACTCAATATTTCAGCCTCTTGGCTCTTGATACGTTCTTGGTTTTCGAGGTCCAGACTATCAAAGTACTTTTGCTCCTCAGGCGTGTACTTTTTATCGTCTTCATCTTCAAAATAATCGGATTCTGAGTCGCAAAATGTTAGGAAGTTCAATATCTTTGGCTGGATCCTTTTCTTTGTCGATTTGTTGTTGACGGTAGCAGAATCCTTACGAGTCTTCATTGTGTGTGTCTTGGCCATTTTTTTAATTGTAAAAAAGGACAAAATCTTTAGGGATCAAATACACACACACCTTTCAAATGAAATCTCATTTACACACCTTTCATTCAATCTCACCATTTACACACCTTTCAAAGGAATCATTCAATCTCACCATTTCTACGCAATGATCGTTGGGAAACAATCCTTGTACAATGTTGTTCATCGTGGCTTTCATCAAACATCGGAATACAAAACGTATGATACATATAGCCTCAAAATACTCTGTTGGTGTTGTCGTTGTCAAATCTCCTGAAATCTCACGGACCACATTGTACGATGCCCTCAAAAATGCGATGATACTGTCAAGGTCACCATTTGCTTGATAAAGCGTAAGTAAGTGAGAAACCTTGCTTCTCAAAGGTTCGGTGTACTGTACTGAGTGCAGACGTAATTCATCGAAAATTTCTGTAATATTGTTACATTCACAAACATGTCTCAAAAAGCCCAATATGTAATAGTTGTTCATCTTTTATAGGAGAAAAAACAAATAAGAAACCAATGTCATTTTTTTTGCATTTAGTTTGTCAGGTATTTTAATGTGTGTGTGTGTGTGACCAACATTGATTTTCCGGGTTTTCTATCAAACTTATTTTGTCAGGTGGTTTGAAAGGTATGAATGGGCTCCAATGTCGTAATTTCCGGTCTTGCTAGT
>BEGY01000096.1:30723-40895 GCA_002335675.1 Chlamydomonas eustigma | reverse complement strand
CCCTACGAGCCGCCGATTTTCTGATGAAGGATCGATAAGTTCCGATTCTTGATAGCATCTCGAATTTGCTGGCACCTGACGTGGATCATCTCAACGTGACATTTCAAATTTTGAATAATGTACGGGATGTCTCGAATCGGGTTGAAGGATGGTTCCATTTCCCATGTATACGCTCCAACTCGTATGTGTAGGGTTGACTCTGCTGATGTCGTGTGAACACTTTTGATGCCATTGATACAACTCCCTGCCACAACCAAAAAGCTGTTCAACAACCTCAACAACTCCAGCACCTTCTCGCGTGTCTTGATGCTTAAAGTTGCTACCTCTTTGTCACCACTCTGTCCATTGTGGTAGCATCTCAAAAGGATGGTCAACGCTTCCACAAACATACGCGAGATGCCAGTGCATCTCTCACATTCTGGTTTTTGTTGCAAGACGTTTATCAAGTTGAGGATTGATCTGGGCACCATTTCATCAAAGCTGACATCGCTTTTAGCTTGTGCTGTAGAAGGCCATATATTTAGCTCCAAAATCGACTTGCAAAATTCAAAGTCTCTTTGTGAGATTTCCCTCCAGTTCTTGATAAAGTTATTGAAGATGACGATTGCAATCTCCGGCGTCCCAATATTACCGTCCGAATTGTATACATTGATTGACGACAATCGCATAAATTCGACATCTGAATTCCGTTTCAGTTCATCAAGGAGTATGAACTTGATGCTCAGCATATCCATGGGTCTCCTGCACATGGGACATGTCGTCCGACCGGCCTGTGTTGAGCTGTCAATCCATGTTTTGAGGCAGGAAGTGTGCATGACATGCCCACACTCGAGAGCCATGACTTCAGGGCTCAACAGCGGGGCTGATGACAAGCAGCAACAACAGTCCTCTGCAAGCCTCTCCGAAACTCGGCAATGGTTCCCACAATATACATTGTCTTTCAGAGCAAATGCTTTGCACCTGATGCGCCTCTTGGTGGTGCAGAGACAGTGGGGCATTTCGATTCAACGTTTTTTTTTGCTTTTTTTATACCAAGGAACTTCTTTAAGCGAGGAATGATGGATGTAGAGACGGATGCAGTCCCAGCTTCAATAGATGCCAATATACCAACATCAATACTCATACGTGCAGACAACTGACGCTGAGTCATCCCAAGGTTGTTGCGTGCAAGAGCGATGGCATGTGACAGCTCGAGAGGTATACGCTTTGTAGATTGTAGAATCGGGACTTGTTCAAAAACTTGCTCATTGCATTCGTCGTTTTTTTTAAACATTACTGAAAACTTATCTTTTACATCATCGATGTCAGGCTGAGGAAATGCAACAACATCATCATTATCTTCTTCATGTATCATTTTCAACTTGAAAAAAATCATGATCAAAAATCCTTAGAGCCTCCCAAAACGCTCTGTTCAAAGCCACTCAAACCGTGCGTATGCGTTTTTTTCCATATTCTGTAGATATTTTTGTGAGAATCCGCACAAGTTGTGATCTGAGTTGCCTGCAACAACAACAAAAAAATAATAAAGTAATAATAAAACATTTCACAAGGATATTATATATAATACTACTCACTCCATTACGTTGGTGCATCTTCTTCTCCTCTCGACATAGCCCAATAGGTGGACCAGTCTGCTTGCCGTTGCCGGTGACATGTCACGGACTGAAAATTGGACAGATGGTTGAAAGTACAACAATATTGTGTGTACAAGGCCGCAAAAAGGTCTTAATACAGTCTGAATGTTGTTCTCTAGGTCTGGTGCATTTTGAAGCTGTGACAGCCTCCGGATGGCGTAATCCAATATCGGTAGTGTACTCCCATCACAAATGTGAATCTTGACCGCATCCACAATTCTATCATACATTTTATGTTCGCATTCCACGATGTATCTTTTGACAACCTTGACAAGAGCTCTAGCAAACGCAACAACGTTTGCTTCTGTCTCGGGCGGCGGGTCACGTGCAAACTGTTGCAAAGACTTGTAATTTTGGATCAATTTGGCACGATCAATCTCCAGGATGGATTCTCGAGGATCTACGCTCACGAGTGGTATTAGCGCATTAATGGCCTCATAATGCAGAGATTTTCCAAGTATGGCTGCTGCTGCAGCATCCCATTCTGTCTCTTCCAAAGGCAATCCTCTAAGAAGTTTCTGGTTTGACTGACTGCCGGAAAGTATGTAAGCTTTTGAGATGACAGAAACAACTGAGAGTTCCCTGCAGATGCTCTTGAGTTTCTGGTACATCAACATTGAACCCGGTGTCAGGTTGGACCTCTTCTTGAGCAGGCTGCACGCATGCATTACAGTTTGGGATTCTATTCCGTCTGGTCTTTGATACAAGACCTTAAGACGAATGCTCATGCAACAGCTCCGAACCATGTCTACATTAAAAAGCAGGTCATGGATGGTAAGGCCGAGGAGTTCAGCACAGTGTAGCAAAGACTTGTTCGATTGAAATGCATTTTTGACATCCTCATCCCAAGCATGTGACCCCAATTCCAAAGATGCCATCATAGTCGAAGATACATCCCAAAATTCATCCCATATGAACAATTCCTTGAATGGCTTCCGACTGTGAAGCAATGCGAAGTACATGTTTTTCCAATAAATGCAAACAAGGTCCCAAAGTCGACCCGTCTGGACACATGATGATGGTCGCGGAAGTGCGATAAATGCGTTGATCACAACTTCCTCATTCAACCACAGTTCTGGGTCTGATTTCATTTCAAGTTGGAGCCAACTGTACATGTCCTTCTGTAAACAAAATGTTAGGTTGGCAAAATCTCAAACTACAAAACTCATTTTGCATCGTACCTTGCCTGTCACCTTTAAAATCCATTGTGCAGCATTGATGAAAGATCCGGTAAAGTCGTAAGGTTGTAGCAAAGAAAGTTGCAGCTCCTCATCTCTTGCAAACTCAAGCAAACTATCTGTGACCATTTCGTCTTTTACAGTTGAAAACACACAAGATTCGAGCATCCTGGCCAATCTGTTTTTTTGTTTGACTACTCTGAAGTAAAGCTAAAACAGTGGGAGGGTCATATACATAATGTTGCTGAGTTTGTATTGAGTTTCGTGTCATACCTGTGTGTTGTCATCATCGTCTTGTCTCGCGATAAGCCTCTCGAGATGTACAGTCGAACCTCCACATATCTTCTCGATTGCCTCTTTGTCAATGTTGAAGTGTTCCATGTTGTATAAATACCCTTCATTGATGCATATTTATGGACAATTTACACTCTCGGATTGTGTTGAAAGGTTTCCTGACGTTGATTGTCCAAGAAGCTCAAGAAATCGACCATGCATCATCTCGGTACCGACCGCGCATTGGATCCGCAACACTCGATCCCAAATTATTTTGAAACACGTGACGGGAGAAGGGTTTAACAGCCGGTAGCATGTGTTTAATGCTTAAAGAATTTATTTCTACATCAATGGTAGGTAGTGGATGAAACACACACACAATCGCTTCAGTGCGTCTTCTGCTTCGCAGAAGCAGACTTGTCCCTTGAATGGGATGTGGTGATGAACTCTGGATCTCGAGATGGTCTCGTATCCGCCTCCCTCTTCCCGTTAAGTCTGTGATTGTACTTACAAAAAGATTTCATGATCAGATGGGAGAGGTCTTGGTTTTTTTACCGTCAGCCTCAAGCTCGAAAGAGTCACGGAGGTCAGAAGTCCGAGGAGGACTGTACACCGCCTTAATCATTGATGATTGCACTGTTTCATAATGGTTGGGACCGAGTGTATGGGGCTCTCTCCTCACAAACTCATCACATTGCAAACATAATCGTTTCTTCAATACAAACGCACAAAAGCAATATGGGAGTGGAAACTTTTCAAAGTAAGCAGATGTGTGTAGTGCAACCTTATTTTACATTCTGTAAAGCCTCGGTTGTTTTCGTAAATAAAAAAATGGCTTTACTGCGGATGAAAAATATATAAATGAATAGCAAAATGTGGTTTAGTCCAAATGATCTGCAAGGGTTTATGCCCCTTGTTGACAACATTTTACCAGAAGATTTGGAAGCACAAGCCATCGTAAAGCGGACACATTTGTCGACAAAGCGATATATAAAGACTTATCAGGACGTTGGGCTTGAAATCGGTCGACCAATCAAAGCTCTTTTTGAGATTACAAAACCGTTAATCGTCCCTGATTCTCAAATGCATGATGCATTATCGTCCATTGCATCAAGGTTGAGACATGTCTCATTAACGAGCACTCTTGCATTTGCAATAGACAATCAGGGCATCAAAAGCAATCTCTGGGTCTTTTTGAGATTGATGCACATAATCAAAAATCAAAGTTCCTCGAAAAAAGAATGGGATGCTTTCAAGAAAAATGTTTGGATGACGATCCCTGGAGAAAATCAACAAAATTATAGTCGTCCTCCTTTGCCATGTGCATTGGTACTGACAGATGATTGTGTATACTCTGGCCTGCAAATGATGGAGCTGGGCGAGATTCTGATGTATGATAGCAATCATTATTACACTTCAGTTGAAGTGTGCCCAGCATTCGCAACGCTGGAAGGTGTGTCTCGAGTCTTACCACAAGTCAAGAACCGTGCTGTGACGATCCCAGGAGCCATTGGCTATGGTGGAGATAACTTGATGGATACAATGTTTGTCAACGACATTGCTATGTGTCTGTCCAAAGGACCCGATCAAGATTTTATTGCAGTGTCGCTTTATCAGCTTCTGGGACTCATATTTTATGACTTTTACGAAAAAAGTAATCAAGAGGATCGTCGTGAAACCCGAATGATGAGACACAAATCATATCACACGTTCAATCTTCACTTGAACATGGTTGGTCATGCAGCCGTCGTCTTTCAACACAAGCTTGCAGATTCAATCTCCATCCCAACCACTTGGTTGTTGTTGGGTCCAACGCTTCGTGTGTTCTTGGACACTATCTGTCCATCTATGGTCTGCGGGGGCGAAAAATTATGGGTCTCAATTGTCCCTTGGAACGAATTTGTGAATGCGCTCGATTTTGACTCAATTAAGAACCCCGAAAAGAGGATGATTGTAAATTATGGCAGACCGCATTTGTTTACGTCATACAAATGTACTTCAACCGTTATTTCTACTTCAAATGGAAAGATGGTTGACATAGGCAAGCTTTCGGCATTCGAACCATTGATGGCACCTAAAGATGCGTGCAGCGATCAATTCGAACGCTTGATCAAAGACGCAACCGCTGGATCATGGACTGCCATTAATGATGCTTATTTGAGCATGAGCTTTTTTGGTGTCGACAAGACCAAACGCTCATGTATCTTCCCACCCTACAAGACAAAATTGTTCAAACGACTTCAGAAATTGAACCAAGAGAAAAATCTGTGCATGCATCTTACCAAAGCGTTGCATGTGCATGAATATTTGGCGTAAATGAAGTTGTCGTAATAATTTACTCAACAATAATCCTAATTTATGTAAGAGATCATGACGAGGTACATTGAAAATGAGCACACACTTCAAAACGCATCGATATCACAGTATCTTTTTGATTCGACTTCTCAACCGTTGCGTCCAAACAGGATTGATTACGACGTTTCATCACAATTGAGGATACAGGGGTGGTCTAGAGATCGTCCAGGGAGTCGGCAGCAGCTGGAGTCAAGGGTCATTCAGGACATGTGTGCAAGCGATAATGTTGTACAAAATCCCTACGAGTTTCCATTGTACCAATGCAACGTCAAGTCAGGATTCACGATTCCATGTTCCCTTCAGATTCAACCTCTGAACCCGCTATTGAGTCAAAAACTCCGCAATTTTGATCCTACGGCCCTCAACAACCCCATTGGTCAACCCACACGTTGATGCCCAATACCCGCTCTATTCGCTTGAGGCGCTCCAGGATTTCGCCTAAAAGTCGTGGTGCGAGGTTTGAGTAAGTCATTGCCCCAGACACCGACGACCATGGCACAGTTAAACCCGTCAGGTCTGCGTTTGAAAAGGAAAGAGCAGAGAGCGACCCAGAGATGGCGCCCAGCTGAAGGTTGTCGAGTACAGCAGATTGCACCTGTGGCCACGTACAAGATCCGTTGAGGTCTTGGATTCTCACGTTGCTCAGTAACTCGGACTGGAGTCCAGGAGTCCAAGGTGGTGTACCCAAGTTCTGGTAGGTCACGATAGTTTGGAGCTGAGACCAAGTGGGGGAACCAATAATTTGATCAAAGTTAAGCGTTAAATTTGAGTCCACTGGCGGAGGACCAAGGTTGCTGTAGTTCACAGCCGAGCTCAGGGCAGACCAAGGTACAGATCCGAGATTGCTGTAGTTGACAAAAGAGCTCAACTGTTCAAACGACAGGTTTGAAGACACTTGCGATGCAATGTCTGGGATGTTGATAACACTCATAGGCAACAGACCATCCAAGAGTTCGGCCCTGAGATGACCGGTCAAATCAATGACCACTCCAGCGCAAGACACTAACCCATCGCTCACAAAGATGGTTGATCCACCACCAATGCAAAGCATGTTCATTTTTTGAGTATTAAAACTTTAAAATTCGTATTTGGGTCAATACGCATGCAAATGCCATCACCAATGCAAGCTGACATCGCCTGTCGGAACCTCCATCAACAATACCCTCATCATCAACAACAAGAGCGGAAGCCAACAACAACAGACCACCCACCAAAAAAGCATGGATCCAAGTTCCGAGATCAAGTGCAGGTACGTTGGAAAAATGCTCCGGATATAATTCATGCAAAGCGTACCATGTGACATACAAATAAGCGATTGCAAAGAAGAATGTCATTTGCATCCTCGTCCAGTTCAACATGGTCACAAGGAGTCGTGTCCACAGGTCCAAGGTCGATGACACACAAGGAATGGTTGGGTACCAAGGAAGGAACTTGCAGATCATGGACTGCAGGTATTGCACATCTGTAGACCCATCTTTTTCGTCCACACCTCTGAGGAATCGTGTGTGGACTACAAATGCACACAATGCCAAGACGGGAAGAAACATTGTTGTTATTGTCGTGCAAATTCTTTACGGGACATATTTGTTGACAAGTACCGAGAGGTCCAAGATTCGAGTGAAGTATACGTCAATGGGAACTTTCCATCATACATGAGCACAGAGATTTCATTCGGTCCAGACCGACGGACCATCGATACATGTGGGAACGCTGTGACGGATTTCTTCAGCACCTTGCCCAGATCACAACCGGATGAAGCCAATACCTGACAGTCCTTGTGATCCATATGGAATACATCTTGTTTCTCCTTGGCGTATGCATCCCACGCAGGCTGCGCCTTTACACAATGATGGCACCAGTCGGCGAACACCGCGAGTACAAATGGTCGGCCGGACAAAAGAGCCTTATGTAGGTCCTTGTGATCTTCACAAGTCACAATAGTCATGATTTTTGATACGAAAGAAAGGAATGTCCGTATCCGCTTTTATACAACAGGCAGGCCAAAAATATATCTTGAAGCATAAATATTTATTTACCTAATGTTTCTGAGTGTAGCAACTCGCATGACGGTACCGTACATTGCATGGTTTGCTACATTGCCAATCAACCCTGCATTTAATCTGTTCTGTTATTTGAGTGTATTGTTCGTGTTATCTTGTATTATTTTCAAAAACATGTTGCAGGGATTAGTCCAAGTCTGTCTGGTACTGGGAGTCTCGTATATGGCAAGATCATATTGTACATTTGCATCCGGTGCCGCTGTTCATGTGGACTATGTGGAGGCGTGCTTGCTCGTAGACTGTGCGTTTTCCGCACTCGGTATATACCCGATTGGAATTCCTTGGCCTTGGTAAAAAAATGCATGGTCAGTTTGAACGCTTCCGTGTGCATTGCAAAGAGAACATGGTCGATGTCCAACGACAAGCCAAAAAGCTCTTAACTACGGAATGGAATGTGGCCGCCACACCTTGGGCCATTCTGGAGCTCTGCTCAAGCCCTTATGTCCCTGTCAAGGCATCTGAGTTGCCATTAACGTTGCGACGAGTTCAGTTTGGATCTTGTTGCCTCATGTACTCTGCTTTATCAACCGACAAAGTCAATCTGAAGATGTTGACAGCATTTTTGCTGTTCAAAGGATTTTATGATCCACATGATCATAACTCAGTGGATGTTGTATTCGTGCCTCTGCTCGGACCTAAATCTCGGATCGGTCACGGTCCTCTTGGACCTGGGGATGTCAATAGTGGAGTTGCCTCCATTGGGATTCAGAGTGCAAACGTATTTGTATTCCGTGAGGAGGAATGTACCAAGGTACTGTTGCACGAGCTTGTACATTCTTGCCGACTAGATTTTGTGGACTCTTTACCAATCCATCAGCTCGGCATGGAGCTGCACAAAAAGTACAATATCAAGTCCCGTGTTCCTATCCGCCTCAATGAGACGTATGCCGAGCTTCTGGCATCACTCCTTGACATTGCGATCAGATCAGAGCTTGGTATAAATGTCACGAAAAAGGTTCGAGCAATGGCGGACCACTTTGTGGCGCAAGCAGACCGCGTCATGTGTGCATCCGCATTGACACAGGATACACATGTATTTGAATATTATGTTGCCAAAGCCTCTTTAATGTTTGTTGTCACTCCACTCGGTCCCACGAGACGTTCACCTGACAATGTGATACAGCTTGTGGACATGGACCCCTCAAGCTTTGCAAAAGAATTGAGCCGTACATGTGACAACTATTTGAAACGCTTCAATTGCAGTTTGTCAATGATGCCTGTAAAAANAGGGTGGGCGGTTAATTTCATTTGGAAACTACCCGGTCCTCAACGTCTCTGTTGCTTAATTTCAACCAGGTGTACAGAAAGCGCACTACAATGCTGTTGATGTGGGCGATGATGGTCGTGGCATTGACATTGATGTCTGCTTTTTTGGTTCTAAACTCAAGAAGACAACATTCTGAACACTTTGAAAACTCCATGGTCAAGGTAGGCATCGTCACCCTCATGCGTGATCCACCGGATTTGTCGCATTGGCTGGAACATCATCGGCGACTTGGTATCAGCCGCTTTTACATCTGTTATGATGGAGCGATTCATGATGTCCCAGCGTTGTTATTTGCATCTCAAGACGTCGAGGTGACTGTTTCACCGCCTCAAAACTTGACAATTGGAAATCACTACGAGACACTCATGGACCGCCAAGTCTCTTTTGTCAATGCAACGCTTGGATCTTGTCATGTAGATTTTCTGTTTCATATTGATTGTGACGAGCTGCTCTCAGGTTCTCTGGATTTCATAGGGGATCTGGGTCCTAACATTATGACGTTGCACTTTGAAAATGCCGAAGCGGTATACTCTGAAAATCCCAAGAAATGCTTTGACACGAAAAAATTCAAGAGATGTGCCATGGAGACAAGTTGTCGCGCGTACGTCAATGGCAAGGCAGCAGGGCGTGTCGTTCCCGATGTTACGGCAGCCGGCCCTCATCACTTTGCATACCAAGGTCAAGTAGACGGTCAGTTTTGCTACGATGTTCCATTTGAGGTCTTGAGGATCCTTCACTTTGATTCTTGCACTTTCGAGGCGTGGATAAAAAAATTCAACAACCTGTCAGACAGTAAGCGTTCAGTCATACCGTTTCCGTACTACCATGACAGTCTGAAGGCGGTTTCCATGGCCCATCAGAAATACAGCGAGTTAACATCGATGACCTCTGACAAGGTCCAATTCATTGAACATTTTGATGCGCAAAACATGCCGATTGACCTTTCAGGACCCAAGCGTACAATTTGTATTAACATGGCAAAGAATGTTGTGAGGTGGCAAAGCCTTTCCAAGAGCTTTTCTCTTTCGGACTTGCCAAAGAATGGATGGTCGCTCGTCCGATTTGACGCCATCGTGGGGGCAGACCTAAACATCGAGTATGCAGACATCCTTACAGAAACAGGAATGAAGGAACTCAAGACAACCGAACGAGTCGGATACCGTACACATCATTACCAGTTGACTCGTGGCGCGATAGGATGTTTCTTGAGCCATTGGGCAGTCATGCGATCATTGCTCGACGACCGGAGCGACTGCGATGTTATAATGGTGTTGGAGGACGATGCTGTCGTAGACCCCTATATCCATGAAAAGATTCAAGGCTTGGAACTTCCTTTGGATTGGGACATGTTGCTACTAGGCACACATAGAGATTTGTTGTATCCGACCGAATCTTCCGAGTCTTT
>BEGY01000096.1:5866-19436 GCA_002335675.1 Chlamydomonas eustigma | reverse complement strand
CTGCCAAGCATTGCAACGCGACCTTGGCATGCAATTATCAAAATCATCTTTGTCAAGAGCCATTAAAATCGCTGGCTTGTCGCGAAAAAGACGTTCGAAAGCAGTTCTTGGCAAACAAGACGATTCAAAAGTACAACAATTCATCGAATCTTTTTCCGGTTTGCATCAAGATCAAGTCGTGATTTCCATTGACGAAATGTACGCATCTGAAAAATTGACACCAGAATATGAGTATTCGAGATTGGTAAGAAACGGAGTGAAAACAGGAGCATGAATGGTGGTGGTTGGAAACAGCGATCCCTTATAAATGCAATAACTTCAGATGGAAGACAATCGAGACAGATTTGTGGTTGTGTTGTGCTTCTTGACAATTGTTCAATTCATAAGAACATACATCAAGTTTTTACATCCAAAGGTTATTCTACACTTTTCCTGCCACCTTACTCTCCTGAATTTCAGCCTGTTGAGTTTGCTTTCTCTAAAATAAAAAGGTTATTTCGTTCTTCATGGCCATGGCCAAACACTGTTGAGGTGTGTCTGGAAAATGCAGTCAAAACTGTCAGCAAACAAGACATAAGNTCACGGAGGACTTGTTTGTTTGCATGCACTGGACCAACCTCTCACCATTCTGACAGAACAGGCTTACCTAGAGAGGTTTGGGATGACCCAAGAGATATGTCGCAATTCTCAACAGAATCACGAAAGTCCAAAGCTGTCAACTTGATGAAGTATTCATATGTTATCCCATCAAGTACGTTTTTTACTGTTTCTGCTACAATACTGTCTTGTATTGTTGTTGATAAGTTATTCATCATCGACAACGCTGAATCCGAGACTTTTATTATTGATCCTTTGACTGGACCTTCGAATTTAGATAAACTCAATTCAATTTCCACTTTCTTCACTTTCTCTGGTATTTCAACTTCAAAGATGCTACCATCAAACGGATCGAATGTGTATTTCCAATATGACCAATTTTTTGGGTAAGGTACTTCTATGCTTGCACCAGTGCTTAATTTCTTGTACTTGATCAACTTTAAATCATTTGATTTTGGTTGTACAATCATAGCTTTTGTCATACCACATTGTGAGTAAAGGATGTGGTACTCATTTGTTTCGGGATCGTGATATACAATCATTGGCCATTTCTCAGGAAATGATTTGTCATTGAATCGAATTGTATAATGTTGCCCTGATCTTGTCACGTAAGTGACATAACGCCCAAAACGTTTAGAGTGGTATTCTTCTTTTACGAGATGTACGACATTTGTGTTCGGTAGTTTATATATTCCAAGTACTGTTGATGATGCCATTGTTGTTTAAATATGTGATTATCAACATGTACTTACTCCTACATTCAACCTCATTTTTTTTCTGTTGTCATGCACACATGGACCTGTAATCACCAACCTTCGTTCCGACGGGACATTTGAGAGCGATGTCAAAACCTTGCGTGGACACATTCGGTTAATGTACGAAAAAACTCTATATGCAATTGATTGCATGCACTACACTCGGTCCCAACCATTATGAAACAGTGCAATCATCAATGATTAAGGCGGTGTACAGTCCTCCTCGGACTTCTGACCTCCGTGACCCTTACGGGCTTGAGGCTGAAAGGGTTTTATAGGCTCCATACTTTTCTACAGAAGGGTTGGGGTTTTTTGTTTACCCCATGCAACATTCTGTAGGCAGCAAGCCTTGCAATGCATCCAGCAGCAGACACATCCCGTCCAAGGTATATGCGTTTACTTGGCAAGTACCGCAACCCTCGGACCTCGGGATATCGCTTCTCATAATCCTTGTCTTTCTTCTCCTTGTCTTTCTCAACATCTAATCCACCCCTCCGGACCTTGTTCCTATGTATGGCCTTCTGCCAATAAGCTTGAACGATGTCTTGAACATCTTTTGGCGCCCTAGGCATATTTTGACAATTTGACTCAACGTGGCCATAACCCTTCAAGTGCCCGTTTTCGACACTGTCGCCTTTGGAAACAGTCCTATAGACTGCGTGTTTTTGCTCCCCAGTCCCCCATCTCCTGCCATGCACCTTTCAGACAATCGTAGTCTAAACTCTTTCGACACATCTCTTCCTTGATCCCGCTTGCCGTCCTGAAATGACATCCCGATAAACTCCAAGACTTTTCCTGTGCAGACTTATTGTCCTTCATGGCTTTTGGGTAAGCTTTTGCATTCTGATCGTCGAGCTTGAAGGTGATGCATGCTATGTCAACACGTCCCGGATCATTTCCTGCCACCAACACGGAACCTTTCTTCCTCGGTAGCGAAATCAACGTCGACAAGCTCTTATCATAATCATTGTCAGGGCTGGCAGAGATTGGCTTCTCTGACACCAACTTCTTAGTTTTGGCGGTTGTCTTGACCAGGACAGTCTTTGAGTACTGCACAGATGAAGCAACACCATATGTCATGATGGAAGCATCAAACTGCCAACCTCCCTTTCTTGATTTGACAAACATCAGAGCGATAAGACTCGTGTTCAGATCATGGTGTTGCTTGTACAAACAATCCATGCGGATGTATTCTGAGGTGAGCTTGATCTCTTTGATCTCCGCCTTCCATTCATCGACTTTACTTTGGTACTGGTCTTTGTCCATCTTTCTGGTTTTGAAGGGACCTTTGGGAAGGAGCTTCCTGGGATCCTTGATGTGGCCGCTGAGTAAAAGCTTGTGGGACGTTTCGTAGCCAGTGACCAAACGACGAATTTCAGGGTCTGTAGAATTTTTGTAAAGACGAAGAGCTATGTTGGTCAAACTCTTGCGATCCAATCGCACATGGGTTCTTCCAACATTCATGATGGGCGACAGTTTGATGCCTCTGCTTTCCAACCTTTGAAACTCTCCTTGCATCCAAAAATTGAATAAAAAAGGTCGTTCAAAAGCCATTCGCCTCGATGGCTTGAAATACTCGTCCCATACATAAGTTGTAGTGTCGTTTGGATGGATGCCGAGCCTTGGATGAAGTTGCGGCAAAATGTAATTGATTGTATCCAATCATTTTTCAAATATCGACCATCCGCATTGCAACGCGACCTTGGCATGCATATACACCAACATTTTGGTGTCAAATTATCAAAATCATCTTTGTCAAGAGCCATTAAAATCGCTGGCTTGTCGCGAAAAAGACGTTCGAAAGCAGTTCTTGGCAAACAAGACGATTCAAAAGTACAACAATTCATCGAATCTTTTTCCGGTTTGCATCAAGATCAAGTCGTGATTTCCATTGACGAAATGTACGCATCTGAAAAATTGACACCAGAATATGAGTATTCGGAGATTGGTAAGAAACGGAGTGAAATGGTGGTGGTCCCTTATAAATGCAATAACTTCAGATGGAAGACAATACCACGAAATAGTTCAAGGGACTGTAAATCGAGACAGATTTGTGAAGTTCTTTGAGTCTTTGCCATTTGAAAATGGTTGTGTTGTGCTTCTTGACAATTGTTCAATTCATAAGAACATACATCAAGTTTTTACATCCAAAGGTTATTCTACACTTTTCCTGCCACCTTACTCTCCTGAATTTCAGCCTGTTGAGTTTGCTTTCTCTAAAATAAAAAGGTTATTTCGTTCTTCATGGCCATGGCCAAACACTGTTGAGGTGTGTCTGGAAAATGCAGTCAAAACTGTCAGCAAACAAGACATAACAAGATTCTTTTGTCATTGTAAGAAAAACATTCAAACTTACAATAATCGATAAACTATCAATGTAATTGGGATTAAGTGTAGTCTCACCATTCTGACAGAACAACAGGCTTACCCAGAGAGGTTTGGGATGATGACCCAATAGATATGTCACAATTCTCAACAGAATCACGAAAGTCCAAAGCTGTCAACTTGATGAAGTATTCATATGTTATCCCATCAAGTACGTTTTTTACTGTTTCTGCTACAATACTGTCTTGTATTGTTGATGATAAGTTATTCATCATCGACAACGCTGAATCCGAGACTTTTATTATTGATCCTTTGACTGGACCTTCGAATTTAGATAAACTCAATTCAATTTCCACTGTATCCACTTTCTTCACTTTCTCTGGTATTTCAACTTCAAAGATGCTACCATCAAACGGATCAAATGTGTATTTCCAATATGACCAATTTTTTGGGTAAGGTACTTCTATGCTTGCACCAGTGCTTAATTTCTTGTACTTGATCAACTTTAAATCATTTGATTTTGGTTGTACAATCATAGCTTTTGTCATACCACATTGTGAGTAAAGGATGTGGTACTCATTTGCTTCGGGATCGTGATATACAATCATTGGCCATTTCTCAGGAAATGATTTGTCATTGAATCGAATTGTATAATGTTGCCCTGATCTTGTCACGTAAGTGACATAACGCCCAACACTTTTAGGGTGGTATTCTTCTTTTACGAGATGTACGACATTTGTGTTCGGTAGTTTATATACTCCAAGTACTGTTGATGATGCCATTGTTGTTTAAATATGTGATTGTCAACATAAAGTCTCCCTACCTCATTTTTTTTCCGTCGTCATGCACACATGGACCTGCTGCCACCTGTAATCACCAACCTTCGTTCCGACGGGACATTTGAGAGCGATGTCAAAACCTTGCGTGGACACACTCGGTTAATGTACGAAAAAACTCTATATTCATTGGAGTACCGTGAACCAGGTGTGTGTCAGGCATATCGGGCACGGGGAGTCAATGAACATCCGCACCAGCTCTTATTGTTGCTTGCTGATGACAGACTATTGCATTTCAAGGGTTCTGGAGCCTTGTTGACATTGCAATACCCAACATGGAAAAACGTGCATACTTGTGCCTCTTCTGCAGGTATAAGCAAACATGTTATTGTCAGCAGTGGAGAGCTGATTTTCATTGACAAACCCAGCAACATTTTGAAAAATATGCTCAAGATTTGATGCACAAGAAGGCTCCTACAGCCATAAACAAGATCCCGATGACATGAATTATGGTCACAGGTTCTGATAGTACCAACGCAGCAAGGATGATTGTTACGATGGGTGTCGTTGCTGATAAGGCCGTGACCACGTAAACAGGGTGCGCTTTGAGCAGTGAAATCCATAGGATGTTGGAGAGAAATCCGCACACTAAAGCCGCAAATGCGATGCGTGCTAAAATGTAAACGTCCACATCGCGTAGGTCCTGTAAGACCCTCTTACGATGCAACACTGCATATGTGATGCTGCCCAAGATGAAGAATATAGAGGATAGGACAATGATAGTGGCCGCATGGTAACCCTTGAGAACCACTGGTTTCTGGATGATCGGAGATAATGCCGCAAGTGTTGTGATGAAAAGGCCGAGTGTCAGGGTCCAGACGAGGTACATTCTTGAATATTGTCATACATATTTGCATGAGACATGCATCCAAATTTTACAAATTGTATTTATCGACTGCATTGTATTTGGTAAACTGTATTGGACTGCTATATGTAGTCGATCCTCCAATATCATGATTTAGGCTGAGGTTTACCCCGGCGCTGAACCTTGCAGCAACTTCATTATTTGATAGTGCATAATTGTAATAATCAAACGTAGACATGAGCAAGCGTGAAGCTGTCAGTGTGTTAGCACCCGGAGCACCATCAGGCAAAACACATAGCTCACCGTCATTGCAACGTAATGCTCCTGGGACTTGGTCTGTTTGGTAAGGGACATCATTGATGTACGAGTTAATGACAATCATGCTATCGAAACCTCCCATGGGTATATAGTCCATGAATGTGAAAGTGTACATTGTCCATTGCTTCTCAGTCAACGTGGATATGTTTCTCCTCAAAGTTGAGTCCAAGCTCGGGGTTGCTTTGAGTTTGATGCACTGGTCGATCTTCCCCAGAGTGTTGAAATACACCCAGATCTCCTTGTCGCTTGGATCACCCAAGGCAATAAGAGGGCACATCACGTATCTCCCCTGACGATTGACAGGAGAGCCCAATGGGTTCCCAGTGTTATCCAAATCTTGCAACTGGTACTGGTAACATCGTTTATCACCCTTGACAAAGAGGGTATACAACCTGGGGTTGTGTTTTGGGTCGAACGTCAATCCTTCTGTCGTTGTCGTGGGAATGTTGCAGGGGGTGTCATTCTTATGGATCCATGTAATGTTGTCGACGTACAGCCAGAATGAGTATGTGAATTGCGCCCCTCCCTTTCGGTTTACGGACTGACGTACATTGGCGTACGGGAGGAACGATCCAATAGGTAATACGGTGTTGTAATCTCGCTGCTTTGGTTGCGACGCATCCACGACTCCATCCAATATTGTGGTCTTTTTCCTTTCAGCATTGGAAGCCGTCGAAAACAAAAGACCATCTGCAGATGCGATGGATTGACAAACATAATACACGACAATAACTGCAACAAGTCCGGCACCCACCTGAGCAACCGTGTTCAACCATTCGGATGTTGTCATCATGTCTGCAATACATTGTGAAAATCTTCCACGCCGATTGTCATCACATTGTTTGATGCGAATTTAAAAACAGATCTATCACTCGGGTTGAACAGGCCATAAAGGTTCAAAACATATCTTGGACTACAAATGTTTGAATTTCACAACTGCAAAGTTTCTGACTCTGAATTGACGTTCAGGCTCCGTGGTCCATTAGAACATGCAAACGCATTGCGTCGGTCCATCTTATCCGAGGTCACAACAGTTGCCCCTGCGTATGATCCATACAATGTTTTAGACCCCTCACAAAATGACGTTATCATCCAAAAGAACACCAGTGCTCTTCACGACCAGATAATGGGTCACCGTATCTCCTTGTTACCCATTTGTATGTCCCCTTCGGAGATTGAAACACATGAACCTCATCACATTGAATTTGGCATTGATGTTGTAAATCCAGCAAAGGCTTCTGCTGCTATCGATGTTACGACTGCAGACATCAAAATCACACAACGGGTCATTGGTGGAGACAGAACGGTAGAATCATACTTCCCAGTTGACAAGGTGACAAGAGACCCACTCGTTCTCGGACGTCTCAAGCCAGGTGAACAATTTAGCTGCCGGTTTCGTGGCCGAAAGGGGATTGCACGGACACATGTACGTTGGTGTGCTGTCTCTACATGTGCTTTCTCAAACACATTGGATGAAGAAGCTGCGGCAATTGCAAGGATCAAGGTTCTTGACAACCCTGTGGCGCTGACACAACACGATACCATGAATTATGCAAGATACTTTCTTGTGGACGCAAGCGGTCAGCCAACGACATTTGATTTCACGGTGGAGAGCGAGTGTGGTATGACGAATGCAGAGGTTGTACTCTCTGCCATAAACGCTTTGAAAGGCTTGGTCTCGAATGCGTCATACAGAGTCAACAACGATGAGATCATCTTTCAAGACGCAGACCATACATTTGGGAATCTCTTCCAGGCCCACTGCTACAGGACAGCTTTAAAACAAGAGTCTGTACTCAAGTCCATAGGGTATTTCATGCCACATCCTCTCAAGCGCGAGATCGTTATGAAGGTTGTCACAACACACTCTGGTGTTCCCTTTGACGTACAAGCAAGGTTGGATGACCTCAACGCAGAATTGTCCGATATGAAGGAATCNAAAAATTTGCATGATAAAACCTGTCTTTCCATCAGTATGTCCATTTTACGATTCTTTGGACAATTGGTTATTGTCGTGCAAGTGTCCTTTACGGGACACTAAAACTTTTTCTTCCAATTCAGAAAGAAGCCAAAAACGTATGTGCAAGCAAGGTGAAAAAAATATATATAGAATCAGATCCTTTTCTGACTGCCAATGAAGAGAAAAGTGTCAAGAGAACTTGTTATAACATCATTTAAAGTTTTGAATCTCAGTCGAAAGAAAGCTACATTTTATGCACAGGCCAAAAATGGTAATGAACTCAATAAAGCAGGCGGGGCAGTGAGACGCCCTTATACTTTACCAAGTGTCCCATGGTTGAGTATAATTTGAAAGTTTCCACGCTCCGATCAGAGAGGAATGGGTTGTGATCTGGGTTGAAATACTCGAGTTCTCTCTCTGACAGACGTCTTTGGCAGACCACTCGGCACGACTAGATTATTGTCCAACAAATGTTCTTTGGTTTGTATCCGAAGCGCTGCAGCGGTAACTTTTCTACGTCTGTCCTTGTCTAGACCTTGTGCAAAGATGTCGTCACAACGTTCGACAACTTCGTCCAATGTTGTAACCCTACACACAGGTGAAATCTCCTCCAGCAATTCCAATGCCCTGTCTGCTATTTCGGGAGCTCTTTTCTTGACTACTGAAAGTTTAAAGTCGGTAGGCCAAGTTTGCATTTTTTTTTGCAGCCTAAATTGGGAGGACCCTTCGACGGAAGCTGATTCCAAGACTCTTTCCGTCTTCATGATTTTTTTTTCTTTGTCTACCGAAGTCCTCCATCGAAACATGTCTGGAGAATCCTTGTCAGAGTCGAACACCGCTGCATGCAAGTAAACTTGATATGTCCTTTCTGACTCGGGAAGGCTCGCATGTGATCCGCGCCTCGCTGCTCGCCCGATGATTTGGCGGACCTTGTTCATATGCCACCATGGTTCCAGAATGTGCACATGTCTTACACCTTTAAGATCGACACCTTCTGACAATATGTCAGAACCAAGAAGTCAGAACCAGAACCNCATGTCTTACACCTTTAAGATCGACACCTTCTGACAATATGTCAGAACCAAGAAGCACACGAATCACAGATTTTGGTGAATTAAACTCTTGCAAGGTTGAATGCAAATCATTCGACACATCAGACTGACCAGTTAATAGTGCGTAGTAACCGTTAGTAGGTTCTCCGTTAGTAGATTCCAAGAGCAGTGGGGACCCACCAAACCTCTTGAAACCATTCAGCTCCAGAACTACAGCAAGGGGTATGAGACCGTGATCGACGAATTCCGAGTGGATGAAAGTTTTCCCTGCAGATTTTTCAAGGATGGACAATATCGTTAAAAGTTTTGCCCCATGTTCATGAAGGCCCTCTTGGAAGACTTTTGTGTTTGCGATCCTCAGACGTCTCTTGCCGTTTTTGAGGACTGTATCCAGAACATCACGTAAAAGGCCGTCGGGAGGGTAAAAGAATATGGAACCTCTGGCATCCGTGATACTCTCTTGATTCGAAACTGCTTGCTTCTGAGCTCCAATGAGTGTACTCAAGACCAGAGGCGGCAAGTTTTTATCAACCACCTGTGATATTTCGGGCACGACCTCACGTGGGAAATCTGTCTTGATGCTCGGAAAATGCGATACAAATGGACCGATCCTTTTTTTGAGAATTTCGGCACCCTCTCGTGAAAGCTGCATCGACGAGTCGAACAGCTCTTCTGCTGTCATGGGCGACAACTTTGCATTGTGAAGAAGCAGATTACCGAGCCACAGAATTTCTTGGACACTGTCAAACATCGGAGTTGCCGAGAGAAGGATAAGTCTCGTCCCCGGCGCGGTCTTAACAATCCTCACCAATGCATCTGTGATGGGCTTTGCGTCTGCACCCAACCTCGCGTCTCTGAGATTGTGGGCCTCGTCGATGATGATCAGACGATTTCCAAAGGTCTGCGCTATCCTCGCATCCACTGCCGCCTCGACGCGGTCAAAGTCACTGTAACCCGCCAGACGCGCTTCCATCTCGAGATCTCGTAAACAGGAAAGGATGTAGTGATATGTCTTTATTTGGTAGCGTTTTTGTAAACTATCATCGTGATCATTGTACGATTCGCCAGTGCACGGTCCAAGAATCTGAGAACGGAATTGTGCGACAAGAGTCTTTGGAGCAAGAATGAGGACGCTCTTTCGATCTGCAAACTGCTCGGCGATTCCAATGGCACTGCACGTCTTTCCCGTCCCCACCCCGTGGAATAAAAGCAAAGAGGGTCGATCGGAAGGAGGAGAGAAGAATTCAGCCAAAAACAATTGCGTTTCCGAAAGTTCAAATACCAACGACTGTGCAACAGTATACGGGCTCTTGAATTGTCCGAGTTCACAATCTGATCCAGAATCCGTCGTGCAGACTTGATCCTCTAGGTATGTTCGTGTTGCAGCTAATTGTGCTCGAAGCCTTGACGTTTCATCGTGGTGCTTCTGTGATTTGAACTCGGTCAACAATGCCTGGGATTCAGAAAGAATTTGTGCATATTTTTCACAAACTTGTGATGTTGCCATTTGAAATTCATTACAATTTTTTTAAAGTTTGAATACATTTTACACTCCATGCCAAAAATGTCGAAACTGCTTTGTAAATGCGAAAGGATGATGATCCTTTGGACTCCAGTGGCCAAGATTTGAATCCGTTGACTTTGAAACCTTACTCTTTTGAACGTCAGCAGTGGGCATTGAGATGGTCCCAGTTCCCACTCTACAAACGCAAGGATACACTCCAAGAGCTCATGTCGAGTTTTAAAAACAGTCGTGTCACAATCGTCATTTCTGGCACAGGATCTGGCAAGACTGTGCTCTCGGTTCCTTTGATGTTGCACGCGATGTCGGGATCAAAACAGATTGCAATAACTCTCCCAAAACGGGCAACCACCCTCGCTGCCGCTCGGACTGGAGCAATGACACTCGATGTCCAGCTCGGCCAGGAGGTCGGATACAATTTTAGGGGCGCGCCCAGAGATTCACATTCAGATCGGACACGAGTCATGTACATGACAGACGGATTACTTGTCGCACAAGCTCGAAAGGATCCCAATTTTAAGAATTATGCAGCGGTATTGGTCGACGAGGCACACGAACGAGGCGTACCTACAGATTTCCTTTTGATGGCACTAAAAAACGCCTTGGACAAGAATGTCAAACTTAAAATTGTAGTGATGAGCGCAACCATTGATCCCGGAGAGTTCCTGGCATACTTTGGCCCCGAACGGACGAGGGTCGTCAATGTAGATGGTGCACAAATGTTCAACGTTGCAGTCAAATTCAATCCTATAAAATTCAAGTCTTCAAACGACCTTCTCGAAAAAGCATTGGTCATATCCAACCAAGCGCTCAAAGAAGCATCGGATGGATCAAATGCAATCCTGTTTGTACCAACAACACGAGATGCAGTCAATGGTTGCAGGATTGAAAGTGTGAATAGGCAAGTATGCAAGTCCCTTTACGGAAAGATGGACAAGCTGGAACAGGATGAGATCTTGCAGTTCAAGGACGAAACACTGAAGACTTTATATGTCGCGACAAATGTCGCAGAATCCTCTCTGACCCTACCTCGACTCGATTTTGTGGTGGACACTGGTCTCCAGGTCGAGGTGAAATGGGATCCAAAAATCAGATGCACAGAGATCAAGCAAAACATGGCGACTCGAGCGCAGATCATGCAGCGAATCGGACGTGTGGGAAGAGTGCGTCCAGGTTATGCGATCTTGCTATATTCAGAAAAAACATTCAAAGAGCTCCCACAGTATCCACCACCGGCCCTTCTGAACATTGATCTCTCTGAACACATCCTGTCGGAAGCAGCTTCTTTAAACTTTGCGAGCATTAAGATCAATTTGTCTCGGTTGTTGACACCACCGTCTTCAAGCCAGGTGGATGGCGCCTTCCGTTCTCTCTTTCTATGTGGTCTGTTGACAGATTCAAAGGTTTCAGAGCTTGGTACTCTGGTTTTGAAAGCTGTAGAACGTTTCAGACTATCTTTATGGAACGCATTGGTAGTTTGTGCTGGATATGATATGAATCACGACGCTGGAGATCTTGCTGCAATATTGGAGGCTTATGGAAGTGCAGAGTTGTTCTTGGACATGCCAGGGTTTGATTACAAAAAGTACTACGTACAAGGCAGTGACCATGCGACATTGCTAAGAATCTTTCGGGAACTGGCCGAGCCTTTGTGCGGATCACGTAACAGTCTTTTAGATCAAGGTTTGACGACTGAATGGATGCATATTGTAAGACAAGCACGCGAAAATCGACCAAAGATCAATAGATTTTATGCCGAGTACTCACAACATCTCAGAAAACTTTTACCACGTTCACAATCAACAGTTACAGGTGTCGTGTTTGCAGCGAGAGAGTACCTTCAGATCATAAGATCCGATGAAAGAGTACACACGTCTCTCTACTCCATGAAGCCATGTGACATTGCACCCCTCTTTCCTGGAGCGGCAGCAAGGCCTCCTGGAAAAGTTAAAGTTGGTGTGTACGAGCAGATGATACTCAGAACATCGGGAAAACTGGAAGCTGCACTGCTCACGTGGAGATGATTTTACATTTTTACAACCAAAAAAAAGCTTGCCGTCCTGAAATGACAAAAACTCTACTTTTCTTGTATCTTATACCGAGTGTAGTTTAAACTGGTGAATTTTCAAATTCATATGATAAATTTGAGAGGCTCACAATTTTAATGATATGTGATAAATATGTGAGGATTTCTCGAAGTGTCTCCTCATCATGTCGAAAATATATTTTTTCACCCAAAAAACGATATAAGTGGAGGGGCGCCAACTCGCGGTGGTAGCCAAAGGCTGTATACATGTCTCTGAATAAAGCTGCGGATATACTGTATGGATGAAAACAAAAGGTTAGATGCAGAGTCGATCGATACCATCAAATGTACAATATATTTTACATATAAAAGTTGTAAATAAACTCACTTATCCGACAAGCCGTTGTTTTTTACCAGCTCTGCTTCGTATATACGTTGTTCACGAGCTCTGACTGATTTTATAAAGTGGCACAATTGCTTAATATTGATTGAGCGCTGTGGTTCCTTGATACCCTTTTCCTTAGAGTTCGCTGCGCAAAACAATGTGGTGATTCAAAGATACAAAATGCAAAGACACCTTATTTATTTACCTTCACGACTCTCACCGCTGGGTCCAGCTTCCTGGCCCTTTTCCTTAGCTAATAATGTACAGTCGTTAGGTAAACACCTCGACCTCTTTAACACAAACCTTAATTCTTTCATAATTCTCCAATGTTGGCCTGCAAAAGTAGACGCGTGCGTAGTGTAGCACCAGTGCTGAAAGCTTAGGAAGTGTCAGCAAGTTCGCGTCACCCGGTAGCATAAGCAATATGGCGATTCAAGATACAAAACGCAAAGACCTTATTATTTATTCACCTTCACAACTCTCACCACTGGGTCCAGCTTCCTGACCCTTTCGCGTTTCCTTAGCTTTCGCTGCGCAAAGCAATATGGTGATTCAAGATACAAAACGCAAAGACCTTATTATTTATTCACCTTCACAACTCTCACCACTGGGTCCAGCTTCCTGACCCTTTTGCGTTTCCTTAGCTTTCGCTGTGCAAAGCAATATGGCGATTCAAGATACAAAACGCAAAGACCTTATTATTTATTCACCTTCACAACTCTCACCACTGGGTCCAGCTTCCTGACCCTTTCGCGTTTCCTTAGCTTTCGCTGTGCAAAGCAATATGGCGATTCAAGATACAAAACGCAAAGACCTTATTATTTATTCACCTTCACAACTCTCACCACTGGGTCCAGCTTCAGATGTTTTCTTATAAATCTGACAACTTCTTGATCGATTCATCTACAATATCTGATTCAAGATACAGATGCAAACACATTCATTTACCTTCGCTCTCACTGATGGGTCCAGCTTCGTGACTTGTAACA
>BEGY01000095.1:185433-197463 GCA_002335675.1 Chlamydomonas eustigma | reverse complement strand
CAAGGTAGTAAGTGAACTGAACAGACTAGGTGACTCACTGTGCAAGGTAGTAAGTGAACTGAACAGACTAGGTGACTCACTGTGCAAGGTAGTAAGTGAACTGAACAGACTAGGTGACTCACTGTGCAAGGTAGTAAGTGAACTGAACAGACTAGGTGACTCACTGTGCAAGGTAGTAAGTGAACTGAACAGACTAGGTGACTCACTGTGCAAGGTAGTAAGTGAACTGAACAGACTAGGTGACTCACTGTGCAAGGTAGTAAGCCACATCAAAGCACTGTTCTCCATGATCCAGCATCTCAAGTATGGCTGCTGCCTTGTGACCCAACGGATCTGATTTGTAATGATTGGAACCTAGAGGCCGGGTGGCATGGAGGAGGCATGATTCAGTACATGCCAGCAGTATGCAGTCTTCAACAGCTCCTTATTTTGGGTTTTTGAAGGACCAGCTGCCCTCATCATGAGCCTACTCAAACCACTACTTGCTGACCATAGTACTGCACTTAAGCTACTCAGCTACTTCAAGACATGGTCGTGTCAACTCACTAGTGATACCAGCATGCAGACCCTTGCTGCTCATACCCCCCTCATGCGCTGTATGCAAGAGGTCCTGTTCCTGTCCAACAAGTCTCCAACCTTTCCTGAGCAGCTTCTTCATTCTAGTCCATATTGAAGTGTGGGAACTGTGTGAATTTGATGATGTGCTACTACTGCTGGGTCTCATTTGAATCCAGTGCTGGTACTTGGAGGCCTTCCTGGGAGCTGACAGCCGGATAGCATCACTCTGTCCTGCCTTGAGCTTTATGAACATGACCTAATAAGGAGGTGGAACATGAAAGATGATGAGCTTTATAACTTAGACCTGACGATGAGGGCTAGACTACATTAAGCCTCAGCATGATGAGTAGTCTGTTGTTATACCTAAGTGAATGACGGTCAGTTCACACTTCACACTTCACAGTTTGTGGGCATCAACCTCAATTCCAATCAGCTGAGTCACTAGCTTCCCAACTAGGTAGCAGCAGGTGATCTGAGGAAAGCACATGGAACAGCATGTCGGTAGATCTACCTCATATGGATCCAGATCTAGACCATCATAGTAGTTCAGACCACTGGGCGACTTCCCTCCATTACATCCCCAATTGCTTCTATTCCTCCAGTCTACACCCTGATACCTAAACATAATTATGTATGAAGTCATGCAATGTAGTGGGTGTAGGAAATTGACTACTAATCAAGCAAACTAGTACATGTGTGAGGTACCAATGATAATTTGAACGTTGCAAAGGAGAGCCACACTACAGCAGCCATGCCCAAGTACTATATTTTGAGAAAAAGTGTTGCTTTCCTACATGTACACTTGAGGCCAACTAGTGAAGATGTGGGTGATGACATCTGCCCCCCTTGATGATCAAAGTGAAGTGCTGAAGTATGTGAGGATACCAATTATTAAATAAAGCTCATGAGACATCTTCACACCTCATCATCAGGCTATCAATGTTGTACCCAGCATCCAAGACAGCAGCAGTACTCCCAACCTCTCCATACCAGATGGCATCCCACCTGTCATTGTCACAACATTGACATTTCAAAAAATTTCTTAGAGCGTGAAACACGTAGCCAGCACTTTGCATTCATAAACCATAAACTCGCCTGTCTTTGTGGCATTGGAAGACAGAACCCTCAGCCTGCAGAATGGACATCCCTATCCTGCAGTAAGGATAGGATGTGAAGCATTTATTGTCTTTTAGAAGGTGAACATTACCCTCTTTGTCACCAAAATTTGGTACAGGGCATGTCATATACAGGGCTCACCAAACGTTTCAGTGAAGGGCATAGAGGACATTTGTTGCGTACAATTTTTTTAGAACTCTTTCAAAATTTCATCAGCTTAGTTCTAGAGACTTTCTCTCACTAGTCTGCGGTGACTAGATACTACGATGATACAGCAATTCTCACTTGTCTGTGGCCAGGAGGTAAGGCTGTGATACAGCAATTCTCACCTGTCTGTGGCCAGGAGGTATGACTGTACGTGTGGGTTCTTCCTCCATTCCCCGTCTTCATCTCCTCGACTTGGAGTCCCCTCACAGCTGATGGATGCGCCCACCAACTTCACAGACCCCTCAAGGCGCCTGCTTCATCAATCATCATCAGAACAGTATCATTGGTTGCTGTAAGTGTTAAACCCAAAACCCTAAACCCACCAACTTCACACACCCCAGAAGGCGCCTGCTTCATCAATCATCATCAGTGTATCCTTAGTTGCTGTAAGTGTTAAACCCCAAACCCTAAACCCACCAACTTCACACACCCCAGAAGGCGCCTGCTTCATCAATCATCATCAGTGTATCCTTAGTTGCTGTAAATGTTAAACCCTAAACCCTAAACCCCCCAACTTCACACACCCCACAAGGCGCCTTCTGGTTTATCAGTCATCATCATCATAGTATCATCATTAGTTGCTGTAAGATTGGATAGGGTGTGGTCTTGTTGTGATAATATGATCATTCAAGAACAGCTTTCAACACTGTAGTACCCTGCTGGTGCATCACACCGCCATTGCACTCATAGTATAGCAGCACATGAATGATCTTTGGAGGTTTCTCATGTCATCGTTTAGGCCCTTATAGCTGAGAACAACAAAGCATTGCATAGCTACTCCTTGACCTGATCAGCAGCTTGCTCCAGTGGCCAATTAACCCAGTCAAGTGTGGGGGTATAAAGGGGCCTCTAACTGAGGAGTTGATGAAAATGAAGTGCAGGTACTTGGAGACATCCACCTGTTGATAAGTATTCAATACAATGAAGTGCAGGTACTAGTTGGAGACATCCTCCAACACCTGCTGATAAATATCCAATACAATAAAGTGCAGGTACTAGTTGGAGACATTATCCATCACCTGCTGATAAATATCCATTCATTCCAGCCGGCTGGCTGCCTTAGCATTAGGGTTTAGCATTAGGGTTAAGCATTAGCACACAACCATTACAATGAACTGTAATGTAACTATTTGTGGACCATCATGTCTACACTACACGCCAGCAACACACTGTGATATGGCATGAAGTCCTTATTATCACTACAATGATATAAAGTAGCTAACTAGCTTCACTACAGCTCCTCATACTGCTACCACTGACGACACGACAAGCAACATGAAGTATGATCAGGTACCTCCATAAGGTACCCACTCATCATGATAACACTATGTCATCATACTATACACACTGCTGCTCCATGAGGACATCGAAGAGGAGGTAGTGAGGGATGTAGGTGCCCCCTCTTCTACTAACCTTCTTACTGCTAGAGGGATGTATGTACCCCTTATTCTACTAACCTTCTTACTGCTAGAGGGATGTATGTACCCCCTAGTCTTCTACTAACCTTCTTACTACTGATCAACCAGCCGATGGTGCCCCAGTCATAGCACTCATTGTCATGTTTCACGTATCTTGCGTTGGGAGGCAGCACTGGGAGGTCTTGCTCCATCACATCCATATCCTCATGTCCCCCAGTGATGTCATCTTCTTCGTCATACCCCGGCAGCACAGTCCCGCGCTCATTGGTCATTGTTAGTATCCTGTTCTCTGCAACATCCATATTCACAGTAATGCTAAGGGGCTCATCACTCATCATAACTTCCCTAGCAGTTGGCACCAACTGTTTATCACGCCTCCTTATCACGCCAAAATATCATGATTGGAAGGTGAACCTGAGTTATCCATACAATAAACATCACACTTACCACCACCTGAGTTATCCATAACACCATCACAGGAGCTACCAGAACACATTATTCCTCTGTAGTGACTGTCAGCACTGTCGTGAGCTTCATCTACTACGTCCTCATCGGAAGACAGAGTGGTTGACTGCTTCATTTTCCCTTGCTGGAGCACTATCAGATAATCACACCCATCCTTAGGAGATGATATACCCTCCCGGACAAAGTAGTGGAGATTGTTCAGTGCCTCAGGATCACTGCCATTACATTATCAAGAGAAAGATTATAACAGAGTGAGAGGGATATCATGTCATTATGATCAGGGAACTAGGCAGGCTAGTGATGGCTGAAGAGCTAGCAATAGAGCTGCAGCACAGTGGGAGTGGATAAGGACCCTGTCCTGTCCTTTAACACTTTAAGATATTTTTCTTGTATCTTCCGTGAAAATTTACCTAGTAGTAATGCAGTGGCAATGGAAACACTAGTTACCCCTAGTAGTAATGCAGTGGCAATGGAACACTGTAGTAAGACTTGTGTGCAACAGCAATCATAATGCAGTGGCAATGGAACACTGTAGTAAGACTTGTGTGAAACAGAAGTCATAATGCAGTGGCAATAGTAAGTCTTGTGTGCAACAGAAGTCATAATTCACAGGTCCATAGTTTGAATCTTTAGATGATTCTACTAAAAAATAAGTCGAACTCCTGGATCTGGAATATTAGAAGAGGGCAATGCAAAATGATGATGAGCATAGGACTTCACACACCTGTTAGAGAATATGTACAGGACCAAGGTGGATGGCTTCCATCTCATGGCTCTATCAGCAACAAAAGAGAGCAGTAGAGCCACCAGAGGGACTCCTGATAGCAACCTGATGAGAGACGTGGCCTTGTGACTCCGTGGCTGTACATCCTCATGGAGTAGTCCATAGCCCACAGAGCTAGGGTTATTTCGAATGGACATGTTGCTGGATACTCTCTTGTCTAGATTAGTAAAAGTGTGGGAAGTCACGGACGAGGCATTTTGTGAGGAGGCTTTACTTTGAATTAAACATGCTGCATCTCCTTGGTTATTCAACATCATGAGCAAGATTCAATTCAAAGAACAGCATGAAGCGATGAACGCCAGTACCAGAAATCTGTTTTAGTTACGAGTTTTGAATTTTCTTCTCTGAATCAATTCAGTTGTTAGAAGTTATGGCACTCGTAAACCCTGAACAGTACATTGCTATTGGTTCTTAACATGTTTTTATCCTCAGTATCTCTTTATGTGTAACAACTGTTTGACAAAAGGTTTGTGGTGTGCGGAGGAAAACGCACAGATTGACAAATTCCTTGCTGGCTTCAGTAAGAAAAAGAAGCCAAATTACGATACAATAAAAGATAAAGCCATTAGCCGTTCGCCAGTCACGATCGAAGCACCAACACCTCCCCTCCCTCCTCCTTCACACCCTCTACCATCACCAGTAACTCAATAGAGGTTATTAAATGTTTCCTATATTTTTGCGCTTGTCCAGGCGGACAGCGATGCATAGCCGAGTCTTGGAAAATCTGGTTTGTGCAACGTGCCCATTCAATTCCTCGTCCCGACAAGAGGCCCTGTTCTCATCTCATCCAGAAAACTTAACATCTGGATCAATCTCTTCAGTCGATTCTGGTACCAAGTTAACGGCTTCCATCCCTTCACCTGACGCTCTCCCTCAGTCTACTCCAAATTCTTCTGTCCCACCGAAAGGAAGTACTCTTCACCTGATGATGGACAGTCGTGCAAATACCCCGCTAAAGAGCAGCGACTATGCCTCCTCACATGATGATATATTTGGGGTACAACGGAATTGGTTCACAGCCTTATACAAGCAGCTCAACTACATGAACAATACTGGCATGGTGCAGGGCTCCTTCAAGGGAAGGCAGAGGGAGGTATGTGATCTAGGTAACACGAATTCGACAGATTGCCATAATTTGAGCTGGGCATGGACCACAGAGACATTGACAGATGATTGCCTTCAGGCGTATGTCACCTATTAATTCTGAATGTTGTGCTGATCATATGTTTTCCATGGCATTGTTTTGACCATTCACTAACATGTTATTGAATCACCTCTTTGTCATCAATTCTAAAAACAAAATGATCCATTTGTGCAGGTCTTTGAGAGTGTTGAGAAAGAGTTTGAGGTGTTATATGAACGTTACTTTATGGGATCTGATCTGAAAGGAGTGGAGCACAGAGCTGTGCTCATGGTCTGTCTTGCAGTGGCAACACATAAAGTGTTAAGTGAGGAGGTAAGGTGTGGAGCACAGAGCTGTGCTCATGGTCTGTCTTGCAGTGGTAACACATAGGGTGCTAAGTAGGGAGGTAAGGTGTGGAGCATGCTGACTCACCTCTACAGGAAGGACACGTTTTCTTGACCCTAAACGCATGCGATACACAGCTTGTCTCTGTGAGAGAACACTGGGATTGTTCCTTTTCACTTGATTCTTGAAAATCTGGAAATTCTCGTTTCTCCGTGCCAATAATAAGGGCTTCTCACTCATTTCTTGTATAATAAGGGCTTCTCACTCATTTCTTGTATAATAAGGGCTTCTCACTCATTTCTTGTGTAATAAGGGCTTCTCACTCATTTCTTGTATAATAAGGGTTTCTTACTCATTTCTTATATTTTCCTCTCTGTAACTGCATCCCTTTTTATTGCAACTTGTGGCTTGCCAACTATATGCACTGCGCACTCATATTGCTACCTTGCTGCTCTGCTCTAGATACATTCAATGATAGTGGTTCGAATGAATTCAAGTGTCAATTACTTTGATGACTGCTGTAGATTGGTGACCCAAATGTGGTGCGTGAGATCATCCGGACCAATCAGGGTAGCATGATGATGGCATTTCTACTGCCTGTACATCGCTTCAAGATCTGGTTGTTGCGCTACCTTCTTGCTGGTATGAAAATAGATGAGGTTGTAGCAGTAATGTTACATTGATGAATTTGGTCAAGGAGATGGTTGTGAACAAGATTCATGATATCTTTGTGATGTAGATTGATTACAGAGAAGAGCAACTCAGAAGTCCTTTTGTATGAGGCATGGTTTTGAAGTATGGAAGGAGACCCTTGGTTTTGTGCAACAGGACTGGGTTCTAGGGATCTTATGTTGTCTCTTGTCATCACACTAAATGTTTTGTGATTGTGTGTTGATTGTCAGAGGATCCGTTCAAGCAAGCTGTTGGTTTCTTACCTGCACTGCAAGCAGACATGGGGGGGCTGTGTGAGGTGAGTCATCCAGATTGATTGTGCAATGATTTCAAGCTTAGGTTGTCTCTAGTTACTTGAGTCCATGCCAAGGATTGATGGTGTCATTACAGCACTTGGCATGGCTGTGAAGGATTGGTGGTGTCATTACAGCACTTGGTTTGGCTGTCTCGTATGTGAGTCCAGGTTATCAATGGTGTTGCTATTACGTCCGTCCTGCCGTCCTACACCTCCTGCTGAACACTTATCTTTCTCCATCAGGCTGAGGTCGTAAGGGGTCCACTAAGAAGTACAACACAGCAAGAGGACAAAGGCAGCAGCAGTACCACTACAACAGAAAGTCACGAAAATTTGGATGATACTGCCTCCTCTTCTTCCTCAGAGCCCTCTGTCTCCTCTCCTTCAACATCATCATCCCAGTCAACTGGCCTCAGCACTCCAAACAGTAATATCCCCCAAATAAACAGCAGTGCTTCATCTACTTATTACAATAGTAGTAATCATGGTGGTAGCAGTGACACAAGCAAAGGCTCCCAGAAGCAGGCAGGCAGCCAGGAGAATGAAGTGTCTTTAGTGGTGACGAAATGCAAGTATCATGAAATATTGACCAGGTGAGAGGGATAACGGTCAGTCTGCTATTAGGATCAAAGCTGGCGTGATGACCTGTATTGAAATGGATAAATGATGATGATGACTTTTAACATAGGTTTTTGTCGAAGGGTTACTAGTATGACTTCGTCGTATTTGCATCTTTATGGCTCTATTTTCCAATCAGTAAATCATCATACGTATTATGATATCCATGTCATGATGATGGTTGTTCCGAATAAGGCAACTTGGTCATATGCAGGGAGGACACTCCATCCCTTCTCTCTGAGTTCTGCTGCCAGCATGGGATGACCTGGATGAAAGACTTCCAGCGCCATGGCGTGGAAGTGGGTTTTGAGAGATCCAGGTCTTGGGAGGATGACTGTTGTGTGCTCCGAGTAGCAAAGAGAATGTAGTCTTCAGCAGAAGTGTTGTGTAATTTCAAACAGAGTTTGGTTATCAAGAATATAACATTGGCCTTTCACAAAAAATAAAGTTTCTTAGTAAGAAAGCCAACACTTACAGCTGAATGCTACTGATCAGTAAAATCCGGCTTAACTTATGCAGTAACAATACTTTCAATACTTTTATACTTACAATACTCAAGTATTACTGCTGTCAGTTTAAGTGTGCGTTATTAAGAACACAGTGTGGACGCAAGGTTAGAGTGAATAAGTGGTGCAAGAGCTGTTGCCACTAAAATCTTTCTGCAACTATAACATGAAAGGGACAACAAAACAATCGCCCATATGCTTCTGAATCTCATCCCCTCAGGACTGTCACACTCCCAGAGGCCGGGTGCTAGACACCCCCAACATGGCCTCCACTTTCTTGTCCCCAGTGAGTGGTGTCAACCCCCCTCCTAAGATTCCTCCTAAGCTGGCCGGAGGACGACCACTACTGCCTCCTGATTTCTGCTTCTTAGAGGCGGTTGAAGCATTGTTTAGTTTATTAGGAGGTGGCAGCATCGCACCCTTGGCTCCACGAGCAGCCTCTAGAGTCTCCTTCACGCCTTTACCACTCAAAACCAAGAATGGTTGGGAAGCTCGCTCTTGCACCTAGTGCCAGGCAAAGAAAGTCACACAGATCCTTAAAATCACCATCTCTCATCGTACATGGTAGTAGTGCTGCGGCCTAATCTGCCTATTCACTTTGCATGTTCCAAGCAGACTGTTATTATTACCCACTATTCATATACACAAACCGGGAAGCCTTTCATCCCACCTTCAGCAGCTTTGATGCATCCTCGGCCTCTCTCTCACTAGATGCATCTTTCATGATTGATAACTCCATCTTGGCTTGCTTCTGCCTCTTGGCAATCTGGTTTTTACTAGGCGTCTGGGCAGTCACATCATTGTGGCAAGCATAAATGAATTTGGAACCTCCAGATTATATCAGTACATAAGGATAGGTAACTATAAGAGCAACAACATGAAGACATGGGTGCATGCGAATCTTGTCATCACGCACCATTCCATGGAAATCACAATGAATGCAAATCTTGTCATCACGCACCATTCCATGGAAATCATAACACAGCTCCCGGAACCGTTCTTTGGGTGTCTTGACCCGGCCGAATTCATCTTTGCGTGTGAGAGCTGCCTCCACACTTCTGGCAATGCGATCCTCATGGCTGCCCCCCGTGAACACATCATCCAAGCCCTGATCATAGACAAGGGTTTATAGACAAGCAGGGATCATAGACAAGCAGGGTTTATAGACAAGCCCTGATCATAGACAAGGGTTTATAGACAAGCAGGGATCATAGACAAGCAGGGATCATAGACAAGCAAGGATCATAGACAAGCAGGGATCATAGACAAAGGATCATAAACAAGGGATCATAGACAAGGGATCATAGACAAGGTAGAGAATACAAGTGTTGGAAAATTGGATACAGCCACCCAGCTGAAGCATGTTCTTAGCTGCCCTCTACCGCAGAAGGTAGTGCGGTAGTTAGAATGCATCAATTACCATGTTCTGCTTTCACCTTTGCCTAGTCTGCTTTGGTCAATAATGCAAACATTACTCTCGTCCTTACTGCCACAGTAGTCAGGTGTTGTTACCTGCAGCGCCACCTTGCTCTTGTCACTTGTCCTTCCTGCCCACACTTGTCTTTCCTGGAGTTGGCCCTTGTCTTTAAGCTGAGACAGGACCCCAGACAGGCCTGAAGAAGAGTCAGCAGGGAAGTATGACACAAGTGTGAACCATTAAGCTGAGATAGGGCCTCAGACAGGCTTAGGAAAGTTGTAAGCAGGGAATTAGGGTACAAGGTTGAGCCATTAAAGTGGGGAGAGCATCATGACAGAGGGGTGAGAAATAACAGGAAAGTTTGTGATGTAAACACTCAGCTACAGAATCATGGATGACTGTAAATTAAACACTCAGCTACAGAATCATGGATGAATGAACAGTGAAGGCTCATGTAAAGAACATCAACTGTCAATAATTAAAAGCAGTTCTTGCATTCATATGATTACCTTTCCCTAAGTGTGACTGTGTTGCCACACTCTCTGCAGCTACTGCTGCATCAGCCTCTGCTTGTTTGCGCCTCTCCTCCTTCTCCTCCTCCTCCTCCTCCTCATCTTCCTCTTCATCACTTGCAGTGATCCATCTTCCTGCGCCCCCTGATCCTTTGTTATTACGCAGCTTCTTCCCACCTGACTTCTTAGCTCCCTTATTCACACTGTCCACATCCATACCATCACCTCCACTACCACCAGCAGTAGAGTGAAGGTCAGCCGCAGTGTTCATACCGTCCACACCAGGATCTTCCTTCTTCAGTGAGATATTTGACACAAAGTCCATGGAGTCGTTAAAAAGTAAACCTCCTCCTAAACACGCAGGAAAGATGAGAGACACAAACTGTCAGGAAAGTGTGGAAGAAGTGTGTAATAATATTGATCATGATCGTCGCGAACATAATAGTTCCTTTCATCTGGTTGCTATTTGACTTGGTAGCACTATTGCTGACTAGAAAAGTGAGTGACCAGAATGTGATCATATAAACAATGTGCAGAAAAATGAGACACGTGATGAAGGATTTAAAAAGGATGGCAGTAGCATTAGGGAGGCATGGATAGACCCGCTGGCAAGCTTCTACTAAAAACAGGATACCTGCCTCTGAGGTGTCTAACTACCTGACTCTGAGGTGTCCAACTACCTGCCTCTCAGGTGTCTAACTACCTGCCTAAGAGGTGTCTAACTACCTGCCTCTGAGGTGTCTAACTACCTGACTCTGAGGTGTCTAACTACCTGCCTCTCAGGTGTCTAACGTCGATACTTGCATCTTTTTAAAAATTGGTACAAAGAAATGAAAGTCTAGGAACACGACACAACTTTCAACTTGCATAATGAGCATTTCATTACCTGCTAAGGACTGGAACTTGACTTATGACTCCACACTTCTTAAACACTCATGATAATGAGAAGACATCATTCCATACAATCAGAACATCATCTCTTACCCGTCGAACCCTCCTGTTTTATCCTCCCTGATCCAGCACCCCCTCCCACAGCCCCCCAGCTGCCAGGGTTCAGCTCCTCCTTAATGCGAGCTTCCTCCTCCTCCCGCTTCCTAGCTGACGAAGCAGCAATACCAGCTAGGCTACTGCCTGGTCCCATCCCTTGGAGAGCAAGCAATGCTGCAGCACTGTCAGCAGCGCCGCCATCCTCATGCTTCACCTGCTTGATGACATTGGCAACAGCAGCGGCAGCGGCAGCAGCAGCTCGTCTGGCTCTCTCCAAGCTCAGCTGCAGCTCTAGGTCCGCCGCATCCTCTCCAGCATCTTCAACTTCCTGTCCTGATCCTCTGACTAGGAGAGCCTCCCCACTTGAATGCTGAGTCATCACCACCTCCTTCTTATCTCCAGCAGCTGCCTGCACCGCTGGTTTCAGAGCCTGACTGGCCCAGTTACTCTTCTCTAAAGCTGCATCAAACCTGCCCCTCTTCTCTGCCCTCCCAGCAACTTCAGCAGCAGCAGCACGTTCTTTGGCACTGGCACGCTCCCCTCTAGTGCCCAAGTCCCCACCTCCTGTTGTACTGATACCTGCAACCTCTTCTTTATCAGCCTGCTGGGCTTCCAGCTGTGCAATCAAGGACTCAGTATTGCCACCCTCCTCATCCTCATCTGATTATCAACACAAACAGACATGGAGCATGGCATGGGGGAAATTGAAATAGTGTACTATCAGGAAGGAGCCTGACATACTATCAGGAAGGAGCCTGACGTACTATCAGGAAGGAGCCTGACACACTATCAGGAAGGAGCCTGACACACTATCAGGAAGGAGCCTGGCATACTATCAGGAAGGAGCCTGACATACTATCAGGAAGGAGCCTGACACACTATCAGGAAGGAGCCTGACATACTATCAGGAAGGAGCCTGACATACTATCAGGAAGGAGCCTGACATACTATCAGGAAGGAGCCTGAGACACTATCAGGAAGGAGCCTGACACACTATCAGGAAGGAG
>BEGY01000095.1:160173-177882 GCA_002335675.1 Chlamydomonas eustigma | reverse complement strand
TGCACACATTCCGTCACCTGATCATTGATTTGGCTTCAGCAACCTTGCACACATTCTGTCACCTGATTCATTGATATGGCTTCATGAAACCTTGCACACATTCTGTCACCTGATTCATTGATATGGCTTCATGCAACCTTGCAACATTCTGTCACCTGATTCATTGATTTGGCTTCATGCAACCTTGCACACATTCTGTCACCTGATATATTGATTTGGCTTCATGCAACCTTGCAACATTCTGTCACCTGATTCATTGATTTGGCTTCATGCAATCTTGCACACATTCTGTCACCTGATTCATTGATTTGGCTTCATGCAACCTTGCACACATTCTGTCACCTGATTCATTGATATGGCTTCATGCAACCTTGCACACATTCTGTCACCTGATTCATTGATTTGGCTTCATGCAACCTTGCACACATTCTGTCACCTGATTCATTGATTTGGCTTCATGCAACCTTGTGCATGGACATGGCTCCATGAAACCTAAGAATTCTGTCACCTGGTGCGTGGATATGACTCCATGAAACTTAAGAATTCTGTTGTTGCTCCAATAATGTATGTGATAACCTTCTAACCTCACCTGCATCTGAACTGCAGCTAACAGGAAGGTGGCATGCTCTTTGAACAGATGGTTAGTTCTGTTGATTTGTCCTCTCAGGTTGCCCTTAGGAATGTGAGGAAGGATGTCATGAAGAAGATTGACAAGGTTGAATTTTCAAAGGTGTGATGTTTAAACAGCACAGCAGGATCGTCTTGAACAATCTGCAAATATTTCTCATCTCTGAAACTTGATTACAGAGCATGAGCTGCTCTCTCATGCAGGATGCAAAGAAGAATCTTGAGGACGCAATTCAGAAGCTAACGGATCAGTATGTGAAAAAGGTATAAATTTGCATTGCATCAGATCTCATGTTATGCTTTCAATGACTTCTGGTGTTTTTTATACTTTTTCAGGTCGATGAAGCTGCCAAAGTAAAGACAGACGAGGTCATGAAATTGTAGGGCGTGGTGCAGCTATAAGCTTAAAGATGCAAGGGTTCAGAATGATCAATACTAATACACGATAATGACATTCCGTACTCATTATCCTGTAAAGATGTAGCTCATGCATGCCAAGTGCCAATGGTATCTTCACAGCTACGTGTAGTCTGCACAAATAAACCCGCTTTTGGCCGCAAATATTGCTTACATACGTAGACATATCCAAATAATATAAAAAGGTAGGTGTCAAACATAAAAACATATCCTCATATCACGTACGAAAGCAGATTTTCATTTTCTCCGAAACACAATACACAGATTTCGCTTACTCTCACATTCAGAATTATTTTACAATAATTTAGGAATGCTTCAGGCAGTCCCTTTCGCCCTCCGCTTGGGTCAAGTGAGGGATCTTCTGACTTCTTATTTTGTCCCTGGTACTTGTAAATTTAGTTGAATAAGTTGCTCGTGTGCAGGGCTGCAAGGCCGAAAGCAAGCTTCTCTGGAATGCTGCTATGTTCTCCAGCACTTCTAATGTTTCATCCGCAAATTCTGAAATGGTTTGTTTGTTTTTTCTCTCTCTTATCAGTGCTTTATGCATGCTTGATACCAAAACATGATGATGAACGCTCAACTTTTGCAGGAGGTCGTGAGTTACGCGGAAAAAAAGGTGACACTGGAGCACTTCTGATCACTGCTAAAACAGGCGTCGATTTGTATGTCCTTGTATTCAGGTTGCCCAGTACAGTGCGTCCGAGGCTGCTGCATTGGCAGAGAAGAAGAAATACCTCGGTGAGAAGTGAACATCATTGGGCTCTTACTGCGTGATATGTTTTACAATTGTATCATTCAGCTCATGCATTTGGGTTACGCAGGCACCCTGCCAGGTGGTTTGGGGAGCATCACTTTGGGAAATACAACTTCATGGAGGTCTCCTTTTTCCTCCATGAGGTCCGTTTCCACCTCAACAGCTGCAACAGCCTCTGCTGTCACTGCTGAAGAAACTGCTCCTCAAAAGAGCTTGTGGAGGAGGCTAGCAGCGGTGAGGTTTATGATGAGTTCATGCAGTTGTCCTGCTGTGTTCGCCAGATCTCATCTCTTCTCATCACCTAGCAAGTCTGTGTCAATGTTCGACTGCTTAGCCTTTTCTATTCAAGCGCTCATGCTGTGCTTTGTGGACAGGCTGCTGCTGCTGTTGTGGGTGCGGTGGCGCTAGCTGTGGCTCCTCCTGCTGCTGCAGATGCACCTGCTCCCTGGCAGTTTGGATTCCAAGACTCAGCCTCCTCCACAGCCCAGGTGAACTCATGACTTCTGGAGGATTACCCCTTGCTCAGGGTGTCATGGAATGTTTACTTTGTGTTGTGTCTTAATATGGCACTACTTGTGTGATACCCAGTACACTGTCTACACGGCTAAGTATCATCATATGGCACTACTTGTGTGATACCCAGTACACTGTCTACACGACTAAGTATCATCATATGGCACTACTTGTGTGATACCCAGTACACTGTCTACCCGACTAAGTGAATGATGATGAACAAAGTTTGAGGAATATAGAAAGTTCAACTGAAGTTAAGTGAAATGGTACTGCTGCTGTATCAGTATCAACTGCCTATAGAGGTGTATCAACTCGCATTGTCCTTAGTTGTTGCAGACTCATTAAATGGTAATGCTGTTTCCTCATGCTAATTCTTGCAGGCTGCTCATGATCTGCATCACGATGTCATGTTCTTTGTGATCACCATCTCTGTTCTGGTGCTGTACCTCACCTTCCAGGTAAGGTTGATTTCACACTTCACATGTAAGTCAATCCCTTCCAGGTAAGGTTTATGTCCACACTTCACATGTAAGTCAATACCTTCCTCAGAACTGCTACTAGCAGGTACAACATTTTTGTGTACTCCATCTGCTTGAACATAGTCCCTCTCACTCTTTCTCATCAGTTTGCCACCAAGTTCCACTACAGCTTCCAAGGACCGCTGGCGGAGAAGATCACACACAATACAGCGCTGGAGGTGAGAAAGACAATGTACTTCTTGTACAGCCAACAGCCTGATGACCTCTGAGTTCTTTATATGCAATTTTCACTGGTATAAAAATCCTGTAGCATGAATGTTAAGCATTAAAGTGATTTGCATGTGGCATTATGAAATGTAAACATTGTAAACAAGGAGGGAAGATAATACTAGTCAATAGTTGTCCTGGTCATCCTGTCTTCATCATCAGGTGGCTTGGACTGTCTTCCCAACTCTGGTGGTGCTGCTCATTGCCATCCCTTCTCTCACACTCATTTACTCCATGGACCAGCACAATGACAGGCCAGGTGAATGTTGGAGATGTGTGAATAAAGCAGTACATTGATTTTATGTACTGCTACGTTGGGAAGCAGCGAGTGGTATGAAACTGTGACTGTGACTCTTCTCACAAGGAAGTGCTACTGATGGCATTACGAGCCTGCCTCAGAAGCCCTTACTTGCCTCCCCTTTCTCTTTCAGGCTTGACTGTGAAGGTTATTGGAAGGCAGTGGTACTGGTGAGTGTATCACGACCATTGAATAAGGTAGTGGTATTGGTGAGTGTATCACGACCATTGAAGGCAGTAGTGGTATTGGTGAGTATATCACGACCATTGAAGGCAGTAGAGTGGATCGAAGGACACTTTCGTATTTGTTGTGAGAAGGCAGTGGTGCTGTAGATAAGATTTTGTAAGGCACCTATCTAGGCTTGTCATGATTTGCTATGAATACATGTTGAATCTAAGGAGAGGACATTATTTAAATTGGGGATTGTGTTGACACATTATCATCATCATTAGAGTCCTGCTGCTATCTACATGGACTTATTGCAGGAGCTATGAGATGCATGATCACTTGCAGCACAAGTTGGTGGACCCAGATCGTCTGGTGGCGATTGCAGAGAAGAGCCTAACCAGGGCCTAGTGGCAGTGCTGATGCGACAGCTGTGGCATGATGATACGATACTGCCACACCTCATGATGCTGATATATATGATGAGATATGGTGATGCTGGGATGATGATGATGAAGATATAAGTAACTACGTGATATGCCCTGCTACTGGGGACAGAGGCAGTGCCGATGAGGAAGCTGCCCAAGGGGACTCTAGGGGCCCTGATGAGTCGTAGGTAGTATATGGATTTGGATCAGCTTGTGAAAGGTTGTTAAAACTGCTAACTCTGGCGGCCTGATGGGTATGAACACGACTGACGTATCGTAGCAGGGTCAAATTACATGATTTACATAAGATAGTTCCTGTTCGCCTTTTGGCGGCTGATCACTGCTGCAGAGTTAGCTGACAAGATAATTGTTCTCGAACTGAGTCAGGAGTTGCCATGTCTTGGTACTACTTTGTCAAGATGACAACGACAGGTTTTCGCCCCAGGCTGATAGTAGCTTGTCTTAACAGCAAATGAGACATTATCAGTCGTGGTGACTAATGTTGACTGTTATTGCCGTTGAAAGCTCTCTTGCAGATATATACCTGTGCAGCTTGTTTTATTTGTTATGCCTTCATTATAAGCAGATAAGTTACGACTTGATGTAGTGTGGCCTTACATGTTCTGTAAAAATTGAAAGCAAGCCTCATCATATTAGGAGTCATCCATATTGCAACCTGCTCGCCATTATTCCTTGAACATCGTCACCCATCTGCTGTATTGTAAACATGATTCAGACAAATGTGGGATGTGGCGTCAATGAGTAACTGAATTTATTAGGTGTCAAGACAGCGGTGAGGTATGTTTGAATGGCAATCAAGTCATTCAAACATTTACATTTAAATATCATTTTGATCTATTTTAAAATCCAAAATGAAAGCTGCAAAGTAAAGAGCATTTTAAAAGAAAGAGGTGGTTGCGATGGAACAGAAGGATGGATCTTGGTAGAAACAGTTATGAAAGAAACTGATGAGCCCCTCAAAATGCAGTGAAAACTTAAACATATTAAGAATCATTATGTCTAATGAGTCAGTAGCTGATGGTGACCTGATGTACAGATCATGCAGTCGTTAATAAGTCATCACTGCGCCGCCCACACAGCTGCAGAGACAATAATCAATATAATCCATCATTATTTATCGAATCATTATGTCTAATGAGTCAGTAGCTGATGGTGACCTGATGTACAGATCATGCAGTCGTTAATAAGTCATCACTGCGCCGCCCACACAGCTGCAGAGACAGTAATCAATATAATCCATCATTATTTATCGAATCATTATGTCTAATGAGTCAGTAGCTGATGGTGACCTGATGTACAGATCATGCAGTCGTTAATAAGTCATCACTGCGCTGCCCACACAGCTGCAGAGACAATAATCAATATAATCCATCATTATTTATCAAAGCCCCCTATCATGCAAGAGCTGGAATTATACTTGACAGCCCCCTATCATGCAAGAGCTGGAATTATACTTGACAGCCCCCTATCATGCAAGAAAAGGCAAAAGCCCACCTATACCCTATATGTTATCATGTGTGATGCTAAAAGGCACATTTGAAGCCTAATCCATTGCAATAGTGCTACTACTTTTGTAGTGCTACGTTGATCATTTCCTGCTTTCCAGCTTTTTGTGTGCTACTACGCCACCAAGCAGATCAATGGTGACGACTCATCATCTGGCATCATGTCATCTTTTGATAACACCAGACCACCACCTTCAACAAACACGTCAAAATGTCATGAGGCTGTCTTGCCTGCCAAAAAAGATAAAACCTGGTGAAGGTTTAGGGTTAAGGGTTTAGGGTTTGAACCCTGAACTAGGTTGAAATGCTTGGCTACCTCCTGCTTGAGCGTGTGACACCTCTGCCTTGATGGACTTAGCAGAGGCTGCAGCAGCTGTAGTCGTAGTGCACCTCTTGGTGCGCCCTGCTGTCTTGATTTGACTTATTGTAGTGTTGTAGTCAGCAGCAGGGCCACTGAAGACAAAGAGCTTCTGCTGCTGTTGCGACAGCCGAGCACTAGGCTGTTGATCCAAATGGGCTTGCATCGGCTCAATAAATGCCTCCTGGATGCCTCCAGAAGGGCAAGGCCCTCTCCCTGCCTGTTGATAGATATCCAGATCTACATAAGTGCCACCTGCTGCTGCTGCTGCTGCTGCTGTAGTACTATCACCAGCCGGTGAGCCAGTGTTGAATGATGACAATGCATCCAGGAGATCATGCATCCCAATCTGTAAGCAAAAGGAAATAATAGTGTTGAATGGTCGTGACAATGCATCTAGGATAAGGTCATGCATCCCAATCTGTAAGCAAAAGGAGAAACCAGTGTTGAATGGTCGTGACAATGCATCTCCAATCTTTAAGCAAGAGTCAAATCAGCAATAAATACAAACATGGCTATTGATACAGCTCATGATGAGCTGCATGTCGTAGTCCTGATGGCACTCATTAGTCAAAGTCTGGTTTGACCACAATGTACATGCCTCCACGTTACAACAATCACATACGCCTTATGTTGGCTTAAGATGAATCAGCACACTGCATCTGAACCCATCAGAGCCATCATCATCATGGATAAGCGTTTTGAACCATTTTGAAAAAGTAACATCATGACAATCATGACCACTGCATTTGTACTCCAAATGCAACATTCATCACGGCAAATACACTTATACAATAGTGGTGATATTCTTCCTGCATTGTGTCTAGCTCAGAAACATCATCATATTTCTTTATCATAAACTTATGAACCTCATTCAAAGGCATGACTTACAGCAAGCGGGTAGAACTGAAGCATCAGCTTCATCTCGTCTGTTGCACTTAGGTTGGCTGACATGGCTTGGAGGCACTGGCGGTAAGCAAGCTGCTGACGGTAGTAACAGGACTGCAGTCCCCTCAATACCTAGTAGTAGGGCCACAGCAACAAGAGAGGGTTTTAAACACAGGACTGCAGTCCCCTCAATAACTAGTAGTAGGGCCACAGCAACAAGAGAGGATTTTAAACACAGGACAGCAGTCCCCTCAATAACTAGTAGTAGGGCCACAGCAACAAGAGAGGATTTTAAACACAGGACAGCAGTCCCCTCAATACCTAGTAAGGCCACTAAGGCCACAGCAATAAGAGAAGGTTTTAGACACAGGTGAATAAACCCTCTTTCTGTAGAGTGCATGATGAGGGTTTTAAAGAGGGTTTTGAACAAAGGTGAATAAACCCTCTCTCTGTAGAGTGCATCATCATTATGATGATCATCATCATTATCATGAGTTACATGCAGGAGCGAGGCAGAAGATGGGACAAGATAGATGAGACTGCCTCATCGTCTTTTTCGTCATGGGCAGCTATCTCATCACCTCATCAAGATCAATCACAGCATCCTTGATGTCAGCACTACCTCCTTGAACATGTGGGCAAGTGTTGAGAGCTGTCTTCTTGGGCCTTGCTGACCGTGCCTGTTTAGCCTGTTGCTTATCACTCATCAATGACCCACATTTAGAAGCATGATAGTGGATCATACTCACGTCTTTATCTACTGTTGCATCATTGACATCACTTCCTAATAGACAGCTGCTCCGAGTTCGGAGCAGCCCCATGGCATCAATGGCAGCAGCAGCAGCAGCAGAGGCAGTTGAGGAAGCATCAGCAGAGTGGGTGTCGCTGGTTCTCACTGAGAAGCTTCCAGTCAGGCTGCTGCTACTACTGCTGTTGCAGCCACGACGAGGTACAGCATCAGATACTGCACTGTCAGAGGGAGATCCTGCTGCTATTTCCCCTGTGAGGCAGAGTTGGTGAGGATGTTGATGATGATCAAGAGATGTCCTACCCTCCTTCAAAGAGGCAGCAGCAGCAGCAGCAGCAGCAGCAGACAGATTATGCCCAGCAGCAGTAGGCGGACGAGGTGAGACAATGCAGCCTTTCATGTCTTGTTGAAGCAATCTGTCTCTGTGGTCTGTGTGCAATAAGGGAGGGCCGGGCATGCCAGCTATGCCAGCAGCAGCAGCAGCAGGAGGTCCTACCGCACCGCCTGTCAGTGGCGCTGTTTGCTGCTTCATGGCACCCTCATACTCCTCTATCAGGAAAGAGGGTCTCCTGGCAATCTGCTGAACAGGAGCAGCAGCAGCAGCAGCAGCAGCAGCAACAGCCACATTGTCATCTGAGACAGCAGGCTGTGCAGAGGAGGTAGAGGAGGTGGTGCCGGCTGTGTACAGAAGGCTGGCACAGAATTGATGCCATGCTTCTTCATTGTCAGGCAGAGGCAATAAGTCCTGCCCAGCCGCCGCTACATCTGCAGGTTGACAGCAGGATGGACGCCACTCCTTTGATGATGTCCTCTCCTTCTCTGTCCAGCAGCAGGCACTACCCTGCTGCTGCTGCTGCTGCTGCCCCTGATCCTGCTGCATGAATAGCTGCAGCTCAAACTCCTCAGCGCTGTCTATGAGCATGTTCTGACTGACAGTGTTGAGCATCATTGTGCTGCATGCAGATTGCAAGTTCAGACAGGGATCCGCCGTCACTGCTGCTGCTAGAGGCTCGTCCTTGTTGGCCATCTGGTGCAAAGAGCCCTGAGCAGACATTCTGCCATGACCATGGAACAATGATGGTTGACTGCTAGTAATGCTATTCGGATTCTTGTCCATCTTGACTGCTTGTGATTCTGATGGCGCCATTATCAGCTTTATAATCTCTGGTGCCTGCATGAGGATCTGGTACCTTCCCATCAGCTCCTCACGCTCACACTGCCAAAGGAGTGCAAGTAAGACTCATAATTAAGGATCAGTGTCATGAATTGAAGAAACAAGGAATAAGGAAAAACAACATCATGACTCAGTAAATAAATGGATGAAGAAACTTTGACCTCTATTAAGGACCGGCAGTGTCATGACTCAATGGTTTTCATGCCAGCAATCATCTTACCTGGATTATGAGGCTATCATAATTCTAGCAATCATCTTACCTGGATTTTCCCCTCAACAGCAAAGTAACGTCCACAAGCTGCTTGAATGTCTCTCAGAACATGAGGGTTCAATCTCTGTGCAGCAACAAAAGGATTGCAGACATGAGTCGCAGTAGTAGGAGCAGAAAATAATCTTAAAGCAAAAAAAGCAAAAGTCTTTGATGATGATGCAAAATAATACTTTTGGATTGATGATGATGCAAAAGAATACTTTCTGATGATGATGCCAAGGAAGACATTTGTGCTTACTTGTGAGCATGCCTGCACCAGACTCTGTTGGGAGTAATGCACTGGTGTGAAGGTGTCAAGCTCAAAGTGTGACAAGTTCTTGATGACCACTGGCGAGGACTGCATCAGTCTTCCACACAAGGCGCGATATGTGTGGCAGTGGAAATGAAGCTGCACAAAAGAAGAGCATATGCTGATGATGAGAGTCACGCAAGGTGACCTGAGGAGTGCATGCTGATGATGAGAGTCATGCAAGGTGACCTGATGACTTGTTTTCCACTTCTGACAATCTAATTAATAATCCCCCCTGCCACCAGCAGCACGAACCATGCCTCTATTTTGGCCAAAGTTCTGTGTTGTTTAATTGCATTATTGAGTGGGCAACACGTTGCTTACTCCATAGTTTTTAATTCTTATGACCCTACGACTTTATCGACTCTATCGTTGCTGTTGCCTACCTTAGCATAGGCTGATGACCCAGGGCCCATGAGTTCAGCTTTAGGCAACAGCATAGCTCCTTCTTGAAGCCACTCCTTGTGCAATCCCAACAGATCACGAGTCCTCATAACATCTACTCGCGCTAAAAATGAGGAATCCCAGGCATCAACTGGATGCAGAACCTTCAGAGTCCAGAGTGGGTTCGATGACTTGTAGGATGATAGGTCATCGACCATGAGGTCGTTTGCGGCAGCCACAACATGAGCTCGTCTTGCTGGGCAGTTGTTGAGAGTAAAGGAATTCTCGGTCGTAGAGTTTTTTACGTTGAGACAAATATCAAGCTCCACGGCAGCATGTGGAGCTGATGAGATCGAAGACGATAACGTCGTCTGGCTGGCATGCATCCACTTCTCCTCTCTTGAGAGAACCTTAGAACAAGGTAAATATTGATCGATGAGATGTAGCGATAAAGGATCAAAGCTCACTTGTAAGCTCCAAGAAATTATCGACAATATGACCTGAATTGATGCACGCCTTTAAAATCAAACATCTGAAGTAAATACGCAAGTTCACTAGATCGTCATGGCGTTCCCAAACTTTCTCAGAATTCATGGTAGACATGAATAACGATGTGGGTACTGATGACTTCAGACTTTGGAAATAGCGATACTGCAGAATTGAAATATCACCTGGAGGCCAGAGACAATCCAGTTTTCTTTGCTCTTCAACAGGTCATTCTCGCCTATCGCCACTTCCATCTGCAGACACTTCAATGTGCACATAATAGAGATGTCTGCTTAATGCATAGCTTGCAAAAAATGCCACGTACCCTATTCATTTGAAGCCTGAGCCGCTCCACGGCTTTTTCAAATTTTGAATTCCATTTGCATGGTCGCTCGAACTCCATCTTTTGCAGAAGTTTGAATGCATTTGGAACTCCGAGACTCTCGGCTTTGCCCCAAAGAGTTTCAGCATCCATTACTTATCCTCAATTATCAATAACGTAGTAATATGAGCTCATATGCACTGTTGTGCCCACCTATCACCATATGGCAGTGGGTGGGTAGCGAACAGTACAATATTCCGTATTTTAGGGACTAGCAGGACATTACAACTTGAGTCACAGTGATAGGGTGAACCGGGCGTATGACCGTATAATATCCCTTACCTTAGATAGATAGGTTCTTTTTCGTTTGATCAGAACCCTGAACCCCTGATTGTATTAAGGCCGAAGCCAATAGGGCTCTGCCTTCTTTACTTTACTTACTTTACTCTCTCTTATTGAAGTCATATAAATCTCTTAAAACTAGACTTCCTAATTCGTCTAAGTCTAAGTATTTCGCTAACATAATAGCTGCACCCTTAGACATAACTCGAGATACTCTAAGTCTCACTATAGATGTATAATCCTAATAGACCTAAATAGTCTTAAAACTAGATTAAACTTCCAAGGCTCGGCTCATCAGCTCAGTCAACTCGACCCCTGATCTTATCCTAAGGATCCAGTGGTCTCGCCTCAAGCTAATACATAGGGAGGTAACTTGACTGAGTTGTCACAGTTTAGAAGCACCCAAGGTGAGCAGATCACCTATCGAATCCATTGTTAGCTGAATATCTTCTTAACCAGAATCAGAAGGTAGTTTCTCAGCCTTTTTAAAGTAAAGAGGACAGTCTAGTCCTCTGCAGCTAGGGAGGAGGAGCCAGCTTGGAGGCCAGTGGAGCTACTTATGCTACAATGAGGCTAAGCGCAGCCATAAGCCCAGCGCAGCTATTCTCCGTGACACTTGCTCTGTCAAAAAGGCGGCAAAAAACGCCAATATTTAAAGTAAACTAAGTAAACAGGCATCTAAAGGGTGTATCAAGATTCATAGTGGCAGTATTATCCATTCTTTTATCTGGAATTGCAGGCTTGAGTAATAAATCGTATTATTTTAGACTAGAAGATTTTTATAAATCTTCTGACAGGAAAGGCATGATGACTGTACACGAGCTTGGATTCCTTGGTGCATATTAGGCCTATAAAATTGTCTGAAATGAGATCTACAGTCTTTGATAAACTAAAATGACCGGAAAAAAGATTGTCATGATACATGCGGTTGATATCACTGCACATTATCGAGGCAGGAACAACACCTCTGTCATGATATGCCTAATATCCATCATTCTTTATATAACGATTTATATTCTGAATATCAGAACAGTGCGAATCTTGACTTGAATGTTCTCGCAGTTTTATGAGCAAATCAGAGTCATGCTCAGTCACAGTTAGAGATGAGCTATAAGAAATGCTGCAGTAGCACTTGAATTTAATGTGGAAAGAGGATAAACTGGGTTGGAAACTCAGTTTATCAGTTTGGAGGAGTATTACGCGACAGGACGACCTTCTTGAACAAGAACTGCTCCGCACCAGTAATGCTTGCATCGGAGATTAGCTCGTAAAGGATTTCTGGATCGGGATAAGCTAAGACAGGAGGAGATGCAAGAGTTTCCTTGAAAGCTTTAAAGCTGAGAAGGGCTTCCTCCCCTTTTTCAAAAAGAACGCCTTTCTTTGTCATGCGATACAAAGGCGCAGCACGACGAGACAAATTAGGAATGAACTTCCTGAAATAATGAGCAAGACCAAGGAGCTGCTGGATGCCTGTAGCAGTGCTAGGAAATTCCCAGTCGACAAGAGTGTTTATTTTATCTGGATCAGCCTGAACACCACCAGCTGAGAGAAAATACGAAAATATAAAAGTATTATCAGGACACATCAGTGATGGCCGTGGCTACTGTAGTTTTGCTATTGATTGCTACAGTACCTACAGCGTAAAACAATTACCTTCAAAGTCTGAATTAGTGTAACACAGGTGAATTGTCCTTTGATCATCTAAGACTGTTTCCGGCAAGCGAAAATGAACTACCTCGGCCTCTTGGTAACCAGCAAGTCTGAATGAAAACGTGAACCCGATATACACTTAACTGAAGCCGATTCGTACTGAAGCCGAATCAGAACCGTAGGAATGACCATTTGTGGTGAATGACGAAGTACATATGCTAACTACCTCGTATGCTCCTTGGTGACCTGCAGCGGCAGGGAGCCCATCAACTGTGTGATCTGTTGTGCTACCAGGTCTACACCCTTCAGGATCTGTTGCTGCTGCTGCTGCTGCTGCTGCTTAGAGGCAGCGGTGCATAAGAGCACATCTCCTGTCACTGAGGCAGCTCCATGATTCACCTCTTGCAACCCATCATTTGGGAAAAGAGCACCAAAGCGTGACAGGAATTTATCTGGATGCCACCTGCAGTGTTATCATTAATAACATCATCATAATGCCTCACTCATGTACTAATTGAGCGCCCTACGTGCCTCATACTTCTATAATGTGAAGCATATCAATACGTGAAGCCGATACACACGTAACTACTGAAGCCGATTCGTACTGAAGCCGAATAACTGATCAGCATCTACAGCATCCTGAATCCTATGTCTGCTGTGGCTATAATTAAAGAATCTTCTTCCTGTTACTGTATTGCTGCTGTATCCTTTCTAACTATAAATCTGGTTCTTAGTTCTAAAAGCAGTCATTCATTTGCAAACCCTGCATGGTAGTGCCCTACACGCCCTCATACTTCTACTAACAGAGTGCTCTACACGCCCTCATACTTCTACTAACAGAGTGCCCTACACGCCCTCATACTTCTACTAACAGAGTGCTCTACACGCCCTCATACTTCTACTAACAGAGTGCCCTACACGCCCTCATACTTCTACTAACAGAGTGCCCTACACGCCCTCATACTTCTACTAACAGAGTGCCCTACACGCCCTCATACTTCTACTAACAGAGTGCTCTACACGCCCTCATACTTCTACTACCTGAGTCATCATAATCTACAAGTTGCAAGCCATGTGAATGTTCATATAGGATGACAAAAAATAACGTACTAAAAAGAACGTACTAAAAATACTCACCTCATGATTTCCATTCTCAGCCTGGCTTTGACCTCAGACACCCCACTGGCACCCCAGATCAAAACGTCAGCAAGTAAACCCTTGTAATGATTAGGGTTTTGAGTGGCAACATTGTTATTGCCTCCGCCTGAATCCGCATTCCTGCCTACATGCTGGTAAGCGGCTGCAGAAGGTGGGGGTATAAGCGCAGAGAGTGGTATCGGCCAAGGAATGTCGTCAACTTTGAGAATCAGAGCTGATGATTTCACTTGAGGAGCAGTAGCTGAAGTAGAAGCATGGTGCTTCTTATTTGCATCCGGATGCTTCATAAGGGCCAGCTTTGACTTCAGAGCCCTCCACTTGGCCTCATATTCATCTCTCATACTGCCTGGATCCAGCACCAAAGTAGCAGCAGCAGCAGCAGCAGCAGCAGCAGGCCCCTGTGTGGTATCCTGATGACTACCCCAGCCAGTACTGCCACCAGCATATGTTGGGCAAGGAGATGGCCCAGGCATACGGCCACTGCTTTTGCTGCTGCTAGCTCCTGACGACGCCTTATGCCTCCAGGCAGCGTCCTTCTGTTGCTCCTCTTGGAGGATGCGGTCAGACTCCCTCTGTCTAGCAGCTGCAGCAGCAGCAGCCATTTCAGCTGCAGTGGCATCAGGTACAGTCGACCGGCTGCCAAGGCCTGCACCTGCTGGACAAATAACACAGAGATGATCACTGCTGGTTTCAATATGATATGTAATCTAAGTTGCTCACACAGGCATCACTGATCCTCTCATCATGATCATGTACAAGCTATAGTTGGACAATGCCAGAAGACAGTCAAAACAGGAAGGGTGGAGCTGCATGTAGCTGTATCAGAGACTGTTTACTACACCTCCTACCTGAAGCAGCAGCTGGGTATGTAGTGCTTGTGTAGTGATTAATAAGCGATTGCTGCCGGTGCTTAGTCCTGCGCCTTGCCTGCATCTCGCGCCATAGCCTCTCAGCCCACTCGTCCTCCGTTTCCAATGTTGCAAATAGCTGGACATCATCATCATTCTCCGTTCCTGCTACTGAAGTACCAACGGACTGATGGTGGTAACCATCACACCTGAAGTCAAGTCAACGTACAGAGATCATCATCTGATACATCATGAAGGATGTATTCAGAGAGAAGCACGAATACAGGAATGGTAGGACATTGAAATCTCTTAATTTTAATCCATAATTTTCTGATTTCATAAAATGAAATCAGAAAATTTTATGTTGTAAGTTCCTGACATGAATCTCCCTGCTCATCCATATGCTCACATGACAGGACCTGACATGAATCTCCCTGCTCATCCATATGCTCACATGACAGGACCTAACATGACAATACTAAGCTTCATCAACAGCCTGCTGCTTCGTCAGCAAGCTGTACATCACACTTTGCATTACAATAAGGGGGCAGGAGGGGCTGCTCCGATAATGTGGCTGTCATGAGTCAACATAGTCAACATCATAATCAATACCTTCTATACCTTCTGCTGCTAGCAGCCCCCCACATGCTGTCAGTCAACATTATGATCAATACCTTCTGCTGCTAGCAGCCCCCCACATGCTGTCAGTCAACATCATGATCATACCTTCCGCTAGCAGCCCCCCACATGCTGTAAGTCAACAACATGATCAATACCTTCCGCTAGCAGCCCCCCACATGCTGTAAGTCAACATCATGATCAATACCTTCCGCTAGCAGGTCCCCACATGCTGTAAGTCAACATCATGATCAATACCTTCCGCTAGCAGGTCCCCACATGCTGTAAGTCAACATCATGATCAATACCTTCCGCTAGCAGGTCCCCACACAACACCTCCGCCTCCTTCCCCATCACTATACTCCTCACGCAAGCGCTGTTGCCATTCCTCCTCTTGGTTATCACCTTGACTGCCGTCTCTAGCAGCAGTCGTATCAACAGCATGATAGTCATCAGTACTACATGTCCTCATAGATTCAACACCCTTGATTGGGCCCTCGATATGTTGATTGTTGGAGAGCATGTGGTCTGTCGCCATCCTGATGGACGTGCCAGCCTGATTCACCAAGCTGTCAATGTCTGGAGGATGAGAGCTCTGCAGGAAGATGGTGTGTTGGGTCATCAGACGTAAGAGCAGCAGCAGAATTATGGTGTTGCAAGAGAACAGCAGCATGAGGTTGTACTAGTACAGCAGCAGCAGCATGGTGTTGCAATACTACAGTCATTGTTTTCTTCATGAAGGATAATGCAGCAGGCAGTAAAGCTCCGACACAGTTGTTGCTATTGATTTCAACAGCAAAGGACGCAAGAGTCTAGCGAGAGGATCCAAGTAGTACCTCCACGATAATATAATGATTTAAAAACACGTAGTCCATGTGATTACTACCTGGAGGATTAAGGTGAGAGGTATGTAATACGATTACGACTGCCTGGAGGATTGAGGTGAGAGGTATGTCATATGATTACTACTTGGAGGATTGAGGTGAGAGGTATTTCATGTGATTACTACCTTGAGGATTGAGGTGAGAGGTATGTCATGTGATTACTACCTTGAGGATTAAGGTGAGAGGTATGTCATGTGATTACTAACTGGAGGATTGAGGTGAGAGGTATGTCATGTGATTACTACCTTGAGGATTGAGGTGAGAGGTATATCATATTATTACTACCTTGAGGATTGAGGTGAGAGGTATGTCATATTATTACTACCTGGAGGATGGATGTGAGAGGTAGGAGGTGACTATTCAGAGCAGCTAGGTGTGCCGCAGTGTTGCCCTGATTGTCTTGTATGGAAGCATCGGCGTCTTGCCTGTTCAGGGTTGAAGGTAGCGGGATACTCGCATGTCATGAGATCATGAGGAACAACACATATTCAAGTAGGTCATCGTGCATGCAAGTGCATGGTATGCCTGTAACTCATGCACTAACTGCGTAACTATTGCGTAACTGCTATTGGTATACAAATACTTCAGAATTCACATACCTGAGGAGCTCCTCTACAACATCATTGTGGCCACACGATGCAGCCTGCAATCGTAAAACCTTGAATCATGCTAAGCTGTTTGAGTTTAGAATTTGTGAAGAGCTGATTACATGCAACACAGAGGACGCAGTAAGCAGGAGTGGATGAGCAGGTCGTAATCTAATCATCATCATTTAGTGCACCAAACATGCTTGTTCATTATAGAATCAAATGAGGATGTGAAGCTAATGCGCTTGATATATTTTGCATTTCCCACCAAATGAAGGAGTGTCTGTCCTTGTGCATCTTGGTGATTGATGGTACTACCACGACGATCCAACCGTGACAACAAACGCCTGATGCGTGACAGTCTATGAGGTTTCCTTGTGATCGTGGTTATCAATTTAAGGCGAAGCTCAGCAAGTCTATCCTCTGAGAGGGCGGATGAGTCGCTGTTTCCTCTTTCATCGCTTCTTCTCTTCCTCTTTTTCTTTTTGCCCATTATTGTTTACATGTAAGTAACATCAAAAGTGCATAAGTAATTCATCTGTTTCATCCTCAATTCAGATACGACATGCGAGCCCCCTTTTTTGCCAGAACCCTTTTTAATTTGTAACCCGCGACGACTGTGCCTTTAAATGTTTTCTGCAGCTGCTGTTACTGCGGCTTGGATTGTTCGCAATGCAGACAGCTTGATCTCGTACTTGCTGCAAATCACCTGCAGAACAAAACCTCTGGTTAATAATTGAATTGTATTTGATCGTTTTTGATGTCTTCTACTTCCGTTCAGTGAGGACAAGCAGTTCTGAGCTGTTACCTCCAAAGGCCCATTCGGGATAGCGGCCTGAACATGACCGTTTCCATCAGGACACTCCACACAAAGTCCTTTGGATTGTTTTAGGCACCTCTCACATACAGAGTGCCCGCATGGCGACAGCAGCATGGGCTTCTCTAAGGTTCCCATGCACGCCATGCAAGTGCAAGTGGGTGCAAGTGCTTCCTCTGCACGGAGAAGTCTCGCCATGGAAGACTTCAAACCTTTCAATAACTCCTGTTGGTGATCACCATGTAGTTCAGTCATCACCAATCATGTTGGTGATCACCATGTTGTTCAGTCATCACCAATCATGTTGGGCACCTACCATGACAGCATCAGATCATACAGGGCACCCAGTACCATGACAGCATCAGATCATACAGGGCACCCAGTACCATGACAGCATCAGATCATACAGTG
>BEGY01000095.1:130744-158394 GCA_002335675.1 Chlamydomonas eustigma | reverse complement strand
GATCATACAGTGCACCCAGTACCATGACAGCATCAGATCATACAGGGCACCCAGTACCATGACAGCATCAGATCATACAGGGCACCTAGTACCATGACAGCATCAGATCATACAGGGCACCCAGTACCATGACAGCATCAGATCATGCAGTGCACCCAGTACCATGACAGCATCAGATCATGCAGTGCTCCCAGTACCATGACAGCATCAGATCATACAGGGCACCTACCATGACAGCATCAGATCATGCAGGGCACCTACCATGGCAGCGTTAGATCCTGTGTTTGCAGCAGCGGCCTGAAACTGCTGCAGCTGTTTGGCAGTAGCTGCTGCAGCAAGAGCTTGTCCTGCTTTTGCAACATTGTTCTGCACAGCCTCTGTTATGTAGCTGAAATGCAGGCGTAGCTGAACCACTGCTTTACTCACAGCCAGCCCACTCCCATCCTCTATTTAAAATTGTAGAGAAAGGATAGAGTAATCACTTCCAGCACATCACTAGGAGGGTGGAGAGAGTAATCACTTTCATATCACTAGCAGGGAGGAGAGAGTAATCATTTCCATATCACTAGCAAGGAGGAGAGAGTAATCACTTCCATATCATTAGTAGGGAGGAGAGAGTAATCACTTCCTCCATGTCACTAGCAGGGAGGAGAGAGTAATCACTTCCTCCATATCACTAGCAGGGAGGAGGAGAGAGTAATCACTTCCATATTTTTAGCAGCAGGGAGGAGGAGAGTAATTATGAAAGAAGAGAGGCTGAGAATGTAACGAACCTTTACAGTAATTAAAGCAGCTCATGCTATCTTTGTTAACTACATCAGACATGTAAAATTATTACCTGCCATTCCCTCTAGGGGCGATGCAGCACCATTATTATCATGCTTGTTATTTCCAAACTCTGCCACTCCTTTCACATCCCATCCCATCTTAACAAGATGACGCGCCACCATATCCATTTCTGATAGCAGATTCTTGCTTGAGTCCCATGTGGCAGTCATGTTGGAGCGAGCAGTAGAGAGTGAAGCCTGCAGCAAGCATGTGGCAGTCATGTTGGAGCGAGCCTACATGATTCATGCAGTAGAGAGTTAAGTCTACATGATTCATGCAGTAGAGAGTGAAGCCTGCATGATTCATGCAGAAGAGAGTGAAGCCTACATGATTCATGCAATAGAGAGTGAAACCTACATGATTCATGCAGTAGAGAGTGAAGCCTGCATGATTCATGCATTTACTGTAACAGGCAGTTACTCATACATGGTAGCAGCAAGAACACATAGTTGCCGCTAATAGTATACATTGTTGATCATGAATACCATGGAGTAAGATGAAACGCTTTCCTTAGACTTTCAAACCAGTTCAGAGCCGCTCATAGTCATGGGCCAGAAATGCAACTTATTACCTCTAGCTCCGCTGCCTTGGCGGCTCCCAGGGCTCTTACAGACTCCATCTCAGTCTGATGCATACGACTGAGAGCAGCCAGCTGCCCGCCAGATGTCTCCGCCACTGACTGCTGTGCCTCAAAGGCACGCTGACGCTCAGCGGCTACCTCGGCTTGAAGGGAAGAGATCTGGCGTTGAAGCTGTCATTTCAATAGAGGACATGACGTGATGAGGCAGACTAGTTAGTTAGACTAGCAGTCGCGGCGGTTTATGTTTTAGGGTTCATGATATTTCAGAGCATTACAGGGCACACAGCAGACATTATGATCATCATGATTAATCACACAAGCAAGATGAAACCTGTGGTTAATATTCACATACTAATGACATTTCCGATAGTCGTCGTCATATGAGTACAATGCTTTGCAATCAGCATGTCAAACACCTAGGTGCATTAATCTTTATTATTATGAATGATCATCTTATGCATGCGATCATGCCTCGTCATCATAACTGTCTGCTGGACAGCTCACCTCGGCCTTTTCCATCTCCCGCATCTCTGCAGTGGCTCTAGCTGAGTCCTTAGCAGTTAACTCAAGCCTTTCCACCTTCAAAAACAAGATAGTAGTCACGTGGTACATAGTAGGCGGTGACAATAGGCGGTAACAAGCAGGTCATTGTTAAGGTTAAGAGAGCAGTAATAAAGAAGTAGAGCCCCGCGTGGTACATAGTAGACGGTGATAGCGGTGACAAGCAGGTCATTGTTAAGGTTGAGAGAGCAGTAATAAAGAAGTAGAGCCCCGCGTGGTACATAGTAGGCGGTAACAAGCAGGTCATTGTTAAGGTTGAGAGAGCAGTAATAATAAAGTAGATGAGCCCTGAATGAGTCTGTAGCACATCACAAGATGAGTATCCAACACCGTCCTGTGCTAACTCACGAGCTACTAACATGCTAGCTATTTGCATACCGGCGAGTCATTTATCAAATCATTATCATGAAAGCATCATCCATACTACTACGAGCAGCAGTACATAATGATGCAGCAGTATTATTTAGTAGTCACCTGCGCAGTCAGTGCATCCAGCTTATTGCTGAGTCTCTTCCTCTCTGCAGACAAGTCCTCTGCAGCCACTCTTTGAGCTTCATTCAATGCCTCCATATGATTGTTTTCAGCTTGTGCAAGTGCCTTGGAAGAAAATAAAATAGAACAATTTAGTGAACAGGATCAGAAGTGTGAAGGGCCAGCAACGACAACTATGACCAGAGTTTGAAGTTTGAAGTACCATTCAACAAAAAGGAATACAGCCCCAAAAGTAATGAGTAAAGCGAATTCTGCCCCTCTAGTCACAAGTACGTAGTACTGAAGGTAGCACCTGAGTTTACACCAGTCTGTATTTTAAGAAGGGTAAGCCAACATCATTATTCCGCCCTCTGGGAATGATGATTGGCACTCCGCAGATGATTGATTTTTTTTTAAACATATTCTAGGGCTTACTTTTTACCTTCTTCAAAGCAGTCGCAGCTCTCTTCTCCTCAGCAAGAGATTCTGACAATTCAGAAGCATTAGTTCTCAGCTCCGAGACTTGACCCTGCAGCCCCTGCATCTTTTCATTAGCTGCTGCCAGGGCAGCCTCCAGCTTCCTCTTGCTAGTAGGCGAGGGGAGTATGACTGGATGAGAGGAAGCTGAAGGGGAGTTATTAGTCGTGGCCAGAAGATCATGATGAACCACAATATCAGCTTTCCATTTCTTGGCACGCCCCTACAATAATGACAAATCATGGCGGGTACGTCGAGGCAGCAGGTGATGAAAAGCTGTTAGTGGCACTTGAAGTAAGCAGATTATGCAAGCTGTTAGTGGCACTAGAAGTAAGCAGATGATGCAAGCTGTTAGTGGCACTAGAAGTAAGCAGATGATGCAAGCTGTTAGTGGCACTAGAAGTAAGCAGATGATGCAAGCTGTTAGTGGCACTAGAAGTAAGCAGATGATGCAAGCTGTTAGTGGCACTAGAAGTAAGCAGATGATGCAAGCTGTTAGTGGCACTAGAAGTAAGCAGATGATGCAAGCTGTTAATGGCACTAGAAGTAAGCAGATGATGCAAGCTGTTAATGGCACTAGAAGTAAGCAGATGATGCAAGCTGTTAGTGGCACTAGAAGTAAGCAGATGATGCAAGCTGTTAGTGGCACTAGAAGTAAGCAACATGGCGGGCTCAATCTAGTAGTTTCATGTGAGAAGCGGCATTGAGATGTTGTGCAACTTCCTCCTGCTTGTGGTACTGCCTAGCTAGCCTAGCAGTAGGGCACTACAATTGCTATCCACCTCAGCACTCCCCATCAAAGCCATCACGTGAGATGACATGACTTGAAGGACCTCTTCCTGCTCCATGAGGCTGCGCTCCCAAACTCCATGGCTGTGCTCCACAGCAGACATCATGCGTTCATGTCTCTCACTGGTAGTCTGAAAACCTTGATTGACAGCACTCTGAGTAAAAAAAATACGGTAGGTGATAACAAAGAAATGAGGGATAGTAGTTAGCCAATGGCTGAATACTATAGCCAATAGCCAATGGCTGAATACTATAGCCAATAGCCGATGGCGGATGAACTCGGCAATGCGTTTTCATAACTACCACGAGTCTGCTGTATAGATTCATGATGAGGACAGAACCGTGACAATGGAATGAAGCTAACAATGTGGTCGACATCATACATGTGATATGATGTGATCATAAATGAGATGTGATCATAAATGTGACAGCATGCATGTTAGTGATACCATACTGCATGCACTATGTGACACCATCATAAATTCTTAGTGACAGTCTGCATGTATGCATGCTTAGTGATATCATAATACATGCTTAGTGACAGCATGCATGCTTACATGAGAGTTGAATGACCAGTTCATTTTTTCATGAGATGCCTTCCAGTAGACATGTATGTATGGCGGGGTGATTACGATGCTTAGATCAAGTTGCCTTCCAGTAGGCGTGTATGATGGCGGGGTGATTACGATGCTTAGATCAAGTTGCCTTCCAGTAGGCGTGTATGATGGCGGGGTGATTACGATGCTTAGATCCAGTTGGCGTATGTATGGCGGGGGGGTAATTACAATGATGAGATCATGACAATGTCATACAGTTTGATGTTCTAGTTCCTGCCTAGTTGATGGCTGATGGATGGGGCATATGTGTACGATAATTCACATCATGCTGGGACAGATCACCAGGTTGAGACATTTAAGAAATCTCAGTTCAATGCACTCTCTAAACATAAGCTACCGCTACTCACAAACAGCTTCCGTCTCACCTGCAGTGACGACATTCTCTCTAATGACACCTCCATCTTCTGAATCACAGCCTGTTTTGAGGATAAACCAGAAAAATGGTTATGAAAATAAGAGGGCGCAGGACGATACAAAAGTGGCTGAACGGAATGACAGACGACAGGCAGGTAGTAATGAGAAACCCTATGGTAAACCCTATGACAATATACCACCAATAATTTTGCCTCTACATTAGCATTACGAAAAGCAGAGGACTACAAAAGATTTAGAACTGTGATCGTTAGCAGCAAACCTTAATGAACTCCATGCGCATGGACCTTTCATTGGCCAACCTCCCATGCATCTCTCTGATCTGTGTGGAAGCTTCCTCAGCTTCTTGCCTTCTCCTGTTTTCAGAATCTCTCAAAGTCTCCTCACTCACTTGGCAAGTCCTTTGAGCATCTTGAGGGACACGTTGATGAACATTGTGAAGAGCGATAATCCAGAAGAGGAAAGGAAGATGATCCAGAGTATGAAAGGAAGAACAACCTTTACTGCAGAGCTGGGGCTGAATTAGTCAAAAATTGAATCATGATACTTGCTAATAGTCAGAAACATTATATTGATCATCAGTCATACGATAGGTGCTAGTTGCATATCATAAAGGTAGTAGCATGTCTGCCTACTACTCAAGCATTTGTATACATGACATGAACCACCCAGACGTGAAGGTGGAGCTCTTACCTGCTAGCAACACTTTACTCTGCTGCAACTGAACTCTCAGAACCATAACCACTTCATCTGCTTGAACCTGCTGACTCAAGATGGAGGTACACCTGACAAAATGCAGCGACAGCAAGTCATTATGACATGGCAACGCAATATGGCATAATAGGAAAAACTACAATCTTAATAAGCTTAACCCTAACATCAACATAAGAAACAATCTAAAGATCATGGTCTAGCAGATCAACCACTAATTGCTATTTATCATTCATCTTATTTGGTATATTTGGTATGATTATAACATAGATACAAACCTCCTATTAGGGTATGGGGTTTTAGATACGTACCTGTCCTCGGCTGACTGTACTAAGGAAGCCAGGTGAGTACACCTTTCTTTGTGCTGTGAAGCTTCCTCCTGAAAGAAAAATATCGTGTCGTAGTAAGTGTAGCTAGGTGCCCATTACCTAGGTGTAGCTAGGTGCCCATTACCTAGGTGTAGCTAGGTGCCCATTACCTAGGTGTAGCTAGGTGCCCATTGCCTAGGTGTAGCTAGGTGCCCATTACCTAGGTGTAGCTAGGTGCCCATTACCTAGGTGTAGCTAGGTGCCCATTGCCTAGGTGTAGCTAGGTGCCCATTGCCTAGGTGTAGCTAGGTGCCCATTGCCTAGGTGTAGCTAGGTGCCCATTGCCTAGGTGTAGCTAGGGAAACAATTTTGACTACAGATTATTATGACCACCTTATAATACTTATATCCAAGTGTTGATGTGATGATTCAACTAGATTCAACAAACAACAAATCACTGCGGCAATAGTGGAGCCTCATAATCACTCACTATGGATTGACTCAGCTCAAGTGTGATACGAGCCAATCCTTCTTCAGCCTTGACCCTGGCCTCTTCAGCCAGACTCAAACTTCGTCTCAAGCTCACCACCTGACTCTCTAACTGATTCACCTGACATTACACAAAAAGAGAACGCAGCACTGCAATCACTCTGATGAATATGAACATGGAACGCAGTCCGAATTAGCACTATACTTATTATATTATTATTAAGGAGCTCCATCAAGCACCATCCCCTGGGAAAGATGTTCATCATCATCATGATGGCTAATAACTGTCCACTGCAAGGCAGCTAATGACTACTACTAGAATTACTAGTATCTCAGGATGATGATGATGTTGTAGTGCATCAGCAATATCTAGTACACAGCTAACACTGCAACTCATCAACCAGCAGCAGATTCATAAGCTAATTAGCAACACCGCCATTATTGTCACACTAATAATCACACAATATTATCTCACTCGACCTTTCCACGTGTACCACGTGATGTTTCCAAAGCTACTTAGCAACACCGCCATTATTGTCACTATTGTCACACTGCTAGTCACACTACTTACACTACTAGTCACACAATATCACCTAGTCACACAACCTGTCCACGTGATGTACGTGATGCTGCCAGAGCTACTTAGCAACACCGCCATTATTGTCGCACTAATAGTCACACTACTAGTCACACAATATTATCTCACTTAACCTGTCCACATGATGCTAGTGATGCTAGCGATGCTGCCAGAGCTACTTAGCAACACTGCCATTATTGTCACACTAGTCACACTAAAAGTCACACTACTAGTCACACAATATCATCTAGTCACACAACCTGTCCACGTGATGCTGCCAGAGCTACTCGATCCCCGCCTCGACCAGTCCTCTCCTCCTCAAGGAGCACTCTCAGAGACCTGTAACAGACCAAGATACCTGTTTGGGCGGTGTTTGATGTCAGACCCTGCTTGCTGTACCTAGGTCTCATAACGACAGTCTCAAACTAGTCTCTAAACTCATCCGTTGTTTAAATTTCAGTTACTAGTAGTAAGGGAAGATACGCGACAGCCGTGTTGCTGATGATGCTGATGATGCCGCTCTAGTAGCTCTAGCCGTTTCACACCACCGCAATGTACAAGATCTTAAACCATCTACTAAATAAAACCACCCTGAATCGTTCCTCATTTCTGGGCACTTCATCCACAGCAGTACCCAAGCTAACAACCAGATGCTGGTATACAGCGGCAGTGGACTGTATAATGCTTAATAATGACGACTCTAGTTAATGACTTATTGTCATGCACTAATGATGATAACTTATTACTATGCACTGATGATAATTACCTGTGATGCACTGATGACTAAACAGATGTAACCATCACCTTAAGTTTGCCTCTAGCCCAGATATACTCTCGTCCCTGGACTCTAACCTCCCATTCAGAAGAGCTATCTGCTGCTCGGCCTTCCTTCCAGATGCGGTTGCGGATGAAAGGTATTCTTGGGATGCTTTGAGATCAGCGGTCAAGCTCCTGATTACGATATCAGATACGAAACGACAACATCTTAATGGACGATGAAATAAGGGTAATAAGGGTTTAAAGGGTTACAATAATGAACAGTGATGATCATTCATCAGGTCTGATGATAGCATCAGATACAAGATAGTCTAGACTATCTTGTCCATCTAGAGATCTCTCGATGGACAGAGAAATAAGATTGGTTACAGACAACAAAAGATCGTAATTCTATTTTCAGTCATCAGTCATCAGTCACCATAACATGTCCAAGATAAGATTCACATGCATCAATAATCATCATGAAGTATCAACTAGATTGCTTGTGATGCTTGTCATAAAGGATAATGAATATAATGCGGCAGCTGCATGAAGTTTATTATAGAGCGATAATGCCGCCATGACATATCACTACTAGCTGTTGACTTCTCTAGCTAGCTCCTCACCCTTCTACTGAACACTTACTTGCAGTCGTCTCTCAGTCTCTCTACTTCAGACCGAACATCTGCAAACTCAGCTTTCCTTTCAGCCTCCCTGATCAGCGCCATCTCCAGCTCACGCTTTAGCTTTCCGTTAGAGAACTCCGTGTCCTCAGCCATCTTTGAAAGCCTAATAACAGCAAGGAGAAGGAGTGTGGAAGGTGGAAGTGTGGACAAAAGACAATCAGCAAAGTAAATAGCTCATTATCATACTCGGAGGCCTGCCTCAGAGCTTGCAGCTTTTGGTAAGGACTGGCAGCAATATCCCACCCTAGCTATTGGTAAGGACTGGCAATATCCCACCCTAGCATTTTCTCCTCGAGGGTTGAGCTCTTGCCTAGCGCCAAGCTGTTGTCATATCTTGTTCTCTGAAGCTCAGCCTGTCGTCAGGATATGAGATGATGCTAATTCAACAAACAGTTGACCTGCTAAGGGCTTGCCACAATAAGAAGCAGAGAATGTGTATGAACTTTATTATTGATGCAGCAAAGGATCTGCGAACTACATAGTTATGACCATCATGTGCATGATGATGTTGACATTACCTTAATGAAGTGAAATCACATTATGGTTTACATGGTTAGAGATTACTATATGGTCAGGGTTTACATGGTTAAGGCTCAGAATTTGTCGCTAATGAGTTGAGCAATCACAATTATTTGATTGCAGACTCGCTGAATGCCCTCAGAGGTAAACATAGTTAGCACCATGGTTATCACAAGAAATCGTATACCTGCAGGGTTATTGCCAATAATTGATCAGGTAAGACTTACCTGCAGGGTTATTGCCAATAATTGATCAGGTAAGACTTACCTGCAGGGTTATTGCCAATAATTGATCAGGTAAGACTTACCTGCAGGGTTATTGCCAATAATTGATCAGGTAAGACTTACTTGCAGGGTTGCCAATTGATCAGGTAAGACTTTTAGCTTTGACCACTGGAGCTCAGCATGGTCTGCTTTGCGGGTCATTTCTTCCAGCTTGATACCAAGTGAGACACGGTGAGCCATTTCAGCATTCAGCTGAGACCGAAGCTGCGTAATGTGAAAAGAAGGATAGTGATAACATTTGATCATAACGTGGAAAGGAGGATAGTGATGACAGATCATGTTCAAGGAGACTTTTTACCCTAGGGTGCAGCACCAGGGTATGGCATGAGATTATGTTGAAGGAGAATCTAGTTTACCCTAGGGTGCAGCACCAGGGTATGACATGAGATTATGTTCAAGGAGACTCTTTACCCTAAGGTGCAGCACCAGGGTCATCATGTTCAAGGAGACTCTTTACCCTAGGGTGCAGCACCAGGTTCAACATGTTCAAGGAGACTCTTTACCCTAGGGTGCAGCACCAGGGTCAACATGTTCAAGGACACTCTTTACCCTAGGGTGCAGCACCAGGGTCATCATGTTCAAGGAGACTCTTTACCCTAGGGTGCAGCACCAGGTTCATCAGCTTATCTAAACATGAAGGTGTTGAACACGACATCTAGTGTCAACAATTGTGCCAGATCAATAGTACGACGCAAGCATGGATAACAATGCAGGTCATCTATCCACATTATGAGAATTGAAGGGATTGCATAAATATGGTGTGTGTTCCATGTAGCAGGTTCATTAGTATGAGTGCTACTATTTCGTTGTGCATCATCTTACTTGACAGCCATGAGGATACAGGAGCATCAAGTCAGAAGCATGAAAGAACATACTGTAATGCCAGTGTTAAAAAATGAACATGCATGCTGATACCTGCTCCATCTCCTTGGTTTTAGTCTGCATCATTCTGCTCATGACTTCATAGTTTCGTTGAACGGAGTTCAGCTGCAAAGTACGTTCCTCTAACTTTTTCTGGTTCATTTCATCAGTAAGTGACGCAGATGGCGATTCAAGTAGAGTTCCAGGAGAGGGACGAGCCCTCCCGGAACGAGGTTGCTGCATGTGCGCAAGACAATCCCTTAGATCTGTAATAGTAATATATATAACATATAATCCTGATATCAAGGTGCTCTAAGACATGTTTTGGCAGTTTTAGTACTGAATGTACGGCCTTCCGAACAATAAACTAAGAACCAGAGTAAACGGATAACAATCATTCTTTATCACGACAGCAGTGGTGTAACTTAACATCTTATTATGACGGTATATCATTTTATGAAGCACGTGTTCTGATCAAGCTTGTTACCCATTTGAAGCGACTTTTTTATTGCAACCAAGGGCTTATATGCCTGCTGCTTCTGACAAGGTTAAAAGAAAGAAAGTTCTAGCTCTCTCTCAGCTCACGGCGCTCCTCTCGACGTACAAAGCTGCAAGCAGACGTTATGGAGTGCCACCACTCAAGACTATTCTCGCTCAGATCGATGATGCTGTGGTTGAAGGAGGGAAGCCAATAAACAAGGCAAGTTGCAGAGTGCCACAGTTGCATAATTACATCAACACCTTGTCCTCGCAACCAACTGCTCCACCAAAACAAGCATGCTGGCAAGTTCATCTTTTAAATTTCTGCGTGCCCCATAGATCTCGCTGCAAGGGCCTGATATCGGCTGGCAGCACCTAGCAGCTGTGCTGGACTGCTTGGCTGGTTATACAAGTGTGAAGAATTTGTGTTTATGGGCATGTAATATTGGGGATGAGGTGAGTCAAACTGCCTCATCGAGAAAAATATGAGTGATGACAGTGAAATGAAGTAAGATCCATAATCCATTCCCATTCTTATACACTGTTGTCTAATACTTAGTAGGAGTAAGGTGCGATCTTGATTGCCATACATTGTGAGGCATCAACGAACAAAGCATTATACTAGCAGAAAACTGCTTTACACGCGTCATGAGAGACAGTAGCTAGCAGGAAACTGCTTTATGTGCGTGATGAGGGACAGTAGCTAGGGAGGATATTGTGTACTATGTTCCTTCTGCTCCTGCATGAGAAGTAATGTGGTCCCTTCCCCTCTCTCTTGGAGGTCTTCAGCCAGGGTTCAGGTTTAGCATTGAAATATATTCTCTATCAAATAATGGCTTCAGGGTCTGATGCGCCTTGCTACAATGTTGAAGTCCTCGGCTGCTGCCGATAAATGGTGGAAGGGAAGCAAACTAAAGCACATTGAGATATGTAGAGATGGTTCCACTCTCCGGCCAGAACAATGGTGAGTGAGGCGCAGCAGTCAAGCAGGATCTGCTATAATTACTATCATGCCGTCATAGGGATTATGATTCTGCACTCAGACCTGAACAATGGTGAGTTGCAGAGTAGCCACCAAGCAGGAGCAGCAGGTCATCAAATCTATTTGCAATGATGCTGTCATCAGGATTTTGATTCTGCAGGAATCTGGATCATGGTTCTGTGATCAAGTTAAACCAGTCATCGTTACTACACCTCGATGACCCATACCAATTACTGGCATTACTACGTAATGACTACTCTTTTAACTTCTCCCGCCCTCACCAGGTCTGAGCGCTACATGGCACATGTCACAGGGGAGCTTCCAACCCTAGGATCTTCTTACCAGCTGCCCAGCCTGTTGCTCCACCAGGCAGAAGCTGTCACCTCAGATACCCTGAAGCTAGCTGGTAAACCTCTCCCAGAGAATCAGCCGCAATTCTGGCATCCTAGGCGTCAATGGCTTGAGATAGGCAACCTCCTTCCAACCACCCTTAATGAACAGGATGATGATGAAACGGCAGCAGTGGATGAGGCAGCAGGCAGCAGAACCTTACTTCATCATGGTCACCTGAATTCAGTTGGATCTGATAGTGTCAGCAGAGGCGCAGGAGGAGAAGAGGGCGCGACTACAAGTACAATGACATTAATGACATCATCAGGCAGATTACTACGACAGGGCTCATCTGTCATGGTTGGCTCATCAGCATTAAGATCTGGATCCCTCCGGGTGGGGGTGTCTGCAGAGGTTGAATCTGCATCATCCAACAATGCAGGTCAGCCTGATGCAGCAGCACCTTTAGGACGAAGATGGGGAGTGTCCTTAGAGGCAGCAGAGGAAGCACTGGTAACTGAGAGTGGCAGCAGCAAGCAGGCGGTGCCGGCTGCAAATGGCTATCCTCCTGCTTCTGCTTCTGCTGCTGTACCTAGAATGTTACTTGAAAGACCGAATGGGTTCAAGGCCCTCCATCAGGACTATGCAGACCGCCTGATACCTAAGGTCAGATCAGAAGTATAAGCATGGTCATTGTCTTCACAGTAACAATAACTGATAACAATGACTGATCATGCAACACCATGTGCTGTTATTGATCATGCAACACCATGTGCTGTTATTGATCATGCAACACCATCTGATCATGCAATACCATGTGTTGTCATCGATCAAGCAAGACCATGTAGTGTTGTCATTGCTTTGTGACTCACTCTCTCTTTACCTTTCTCTTCCCTCTTCCTACATGGCCAATTATTGCCAGCTTTAAATTGTTTTGTTTTCATAGCTTTTTGCATGAGTGCTGTCTCAATTTATTTACTATCCTGCAATAATGCACACTCATGTAACTCATGCTGGATGCCGAATTTTGTCATTTTCAGATTGCCTCAACATATTCTGGGCCTATCACCAGCCTCAAGTATGAAGATCTAGATCTGAGGAGGTCCCGGATCATTCATCAGATCCATGAATACAGGGATGAGAGAGGCCTTCATCCCTTGTTGGATGCACCTCAAGCGCCAAGATCCAGCAGGCTGCCCCTTCACTCCACACCTTTTCATACCACAGTAATACCCTCAACCGTATCCATTTCTCAACGGGCGTCACCTATTCACAACACAGCTGGTCTTGTACAGCCTATTACTTATGCAGTACCCATTTCTCCTCCTACCGCTGCGGCCGCCGGACGACAGAACCCTTCTATTCCCTCATTTGAGCAGCCTGAACAATTGTCGTTCAGCCCTGCAGCTCTGAAGCAGCTCTCATTGGGACTGTCAGTGCTGGGTTTAGGGCTACAGGTATAAGTGGGTGCATGATTGCATAATTATTGTTTGGTCATGGCGGTATGTCAATATCTTGATTATCCTGAGAATCTCAAGTATTAGTTAGAGTGATGGGATTATGTCCACAGCAAACTAGTGACATGTTTGACTGCATTCTTGTTTTTGATCTGCCCGGGCATAATATCATTTTCTGAATTTGAATTTGTATTGTTAATATCAAAACAAGTAGGTTTTGTCGCTGGACCACAACCAGCTGGGAAATGCAGGTTTGAGAGCACTTTCCCACGGCATTAAAAGGTGAAGAATTATGTTTTTACAGTAGTCAAAAGCTCTTGCATGAATATGAGTGGCGGATACTTATGTAGACATGTAGTACACATGGTTTAGATCATGTAGACATGTAGTGCACATGGTTTAGATCATGTAGACATGTAGTACACATGGTTTAGATCATGTAGACATGTAGTACACATGGTTTAGCTCATGTAGACATGTAGTGCACATGGTTTAGCTCATGTAGACATGTAGTGCACATGGTTTAGCTCATGTAGACATGTAGTACACATGGTTTAGCTCATGTAGACATGTAGTACACATGGTTTAGATCATGTAGACATGTAGTGCACATGGTTTAGATGCCCAGCTGTGTTATTTTCTTGAATCTGAACCATCATAGTTCAACCACCTCAATTCATGTCGGATCGCTACCACTTTAGGTGTCCCACGCTTTTACATCTCAGCTTAGAGAACTGCGGCATCGGCCCTTCAGGAGCTGAAGCCCTAGCTGACTCATTTATACCAAACCCTGACCCCAAGCTAGCAGCTCTACAGCCTGTGAAGATCTTGGCCATCAACCTCTCCCGTAACCCTCTAGGTATAATTCATGATGTCTACAAGTAATGGCCTAATTAACCCTACACCCTAATCTTGGCCATCAACCTCTCACGTAACCCTCTAGGTATACTTCATGTCTAGAAGTAATGGCCTAAACCCTACATCACCCTAATCTTTTAGGACTGCTATCTATCCTAAACCTTAATGTCATTGTAAGGTCATCGACATAGTGTCACTAGTTGCACCACAATTGCTGGTAGGGCTTAGGGTTTAGTGTACAGTTCCGGTGCAGATACTCAATGTTGTCATGGCAACGGCAGTTCCTGTACAAGTACTGCACCACATGATATTGCTGCTGCTACTGCTGCTGTTGCTGCAGGTGGGGATGGATTGGGTGCACTGTGTGAGGGACTTGCAACTGGGGCTCCAGCACTCCGTATCCTGAACTTGAGTGCATGTCACATCACCGATGAACATGTGCCTGCCCTGCATGCCTTGGCTCAGGTATGTATGAAGCTGCCTGCAGCATTGCATGCCTTGGCTCAGGTATGTATGAAGCTGCCTGCAGCACTGCTTTCCTTGGCTCAGGTATGTATGAAGCTGCCTGCAGCACTGCTTTCCTTGGCTCAGGTATGTATAGAGCTGAGTACTTTCTTTTAACTTCTGTTCTCTGCTGGCTGGGCTGTCCCTAGCTCCTTGACTCGAGTTGAAGTATCAATGCAATGCTGCCATGATTGTGATGATGTACTAGCAGTGCAAATGTAAGTAATGCTTAAAATTATGGGTGATAATCCTGCTTTTATGACTATCACGACTGACAGTAAAATTAGTGATGTAGTGCAGCTGAGTGACTCATCACCATCATCATCATCATCGTCTCCTCTGTTCATTGTGGGACAGGTCTTTCAATTGCGACCCAGCCTTGAGCAAGTTGATCTGGATGCAAACTTCATAGGCGATGCAGGTAGAACGACCCACTAGGTTTATCACATCCTGTGATGATGTAATAATAAAGGATGTCAATGCTAATCCAGTTATTGTTGTAACTGGATGATGATGACAGGCGTTGGCCACATTACGCTTCTTGTTTCATCTTCAGAGTCGGGAGTCATGACTGTACTTATTACTCTCCCACATCAGTAATAATGTACTAGTGTGATCATAATCATCCTTATCAGGTGCATCCGTCTTTATCCCGGTTCTGTCTTCCTTGCCTCACATGCGCAAGTTTAGGATCTCATCTAGAGGCATCAGCGAGAAGGTAATTGTAATAAGCCTCTCACATCAGTGTTGCCTCCCTCATTCCTGTCATAAAACCTTGAAGTAGATAGAAAGAGATAATAGCTAGTATAGCAAGAGATAGCCTTTAGGATCATCTCTGCTTATGTTCCATCGGCTTTTCATGTCCTTATTCCGTTTATCCGTTCCCTCACTACTGCTCATCCATAGGTGGGGAGTCAGGTAACCAGTATACTCAAGATTAACCACCCCACCAAGAAAAAGAAGAAGGCCGCAGTCAAGAAATAATGAAGTATAATAAGAGATTCACAGCGTGATGTTGTACAAGCAGGTCTAACATGGAAGCCTGTGTTTCACCATGTCTAAGCAGAAATGTTGAATGTGTGCCAGAATAATAAATTATTAGCCGCTTGTAAGTGCGTGGTAATGCGCCATACGAAGCAGACTTCTGCAGCAAGTACTTTAGTTCTCTTCTCTTTTTAATTAGATCAACGACAGAAAGAGAACTAAATTGCTGTTTTCAGGAATAGCATATTACTCTTATTACTCTACTGGACAGTCTATTGCTCTGTAGTCCACAAAATTTTTAACTTCTGCTAACTTCATATTTGACCCTTTTCATGAAACAGCTGCTGTCATAGTAGGATTTGTACTTGCTGATAGAAGGTTCTTATTAAATACAGGCCCGTTGATATTACCACCACTATGGATGTGGGCATGACTAATGTTACCCCCTTGTAAAGCACCTCCAGGGTGGCTAGCAATGGTGCTAGTCAAGTCATTCAAGGCCATCCTCGCAATCTGCATGGTTAACAAAATGACATCAAGCATATTTATGGCGATATCGGATGAGACAATTGAAAAAGTTGTGAACATTATGATTGTCATTGTTTCTTCATTCGGCAAAACAAAGGTGTAGCACTGACAGTAGAAGCCTCGCGACAGGTGGCACATTATTATAATACAATCTCCTAGTTGGAATAAGGTATCAGCCCGCCAGTCTCTCATTATCAGCTTAACTAATATTGTCTCTGGAACCTTAACAACCATAATCACCAGCTTCACTAGCTTAACTAATATTGTGTCTGGAACCGTTAACAACCATAATCATCAATCATCGTAACCAAATGACGTCATCTCTACAATAAGTCAGGAGGAGGAAAACGAGTTGAGACGACATGCTCTTTTTTAGTAACTTCACGACAATGCTCCTGCTAGCAATGTCACGTAGTACACAATTCACATCAAACTCACCACCACAGACCCCATCAGGTCCCACACTCCAGCTTCATACCCCAGCCCTTGCAACTGTACAGACACACTCTCTAGAGCTCTTAAGCCAGCAGACAAGTAGGCCTTCACTTCCTCACTACCACAACCTGCAGCATGTAAAAACAAACATTCAGCACCAGCAGCCACTTAGGAAGCAGAGTAAACTACAATAAGCGGTACAAATGACTAGGATGCAATACAGCCAGCATCAGTGTCATCATTGCGGCTCATCATAACATTCTTACCGCCATTATTCTGCTGAACGCAAGCATTGGTAGATGCGGCAACAGCAGCAACAGATGACGAGCCCCGCCTCAGACTACTCAGACTCAGCAACAAAGCTGATGATGTAGGAGCAGCAGATTGACTGTTCACATTGTCATCAACACTTTGCATTTTCGTGATAGCCGTGGATACTTCGTCATTGCTAGTCGTACTAGTCAGCGATATCAGGTCGGCCAAGTCACAGAGAGCCAGCACTTTGTCCTGGAAGTGCCATGACTCATCAGCAGCACGCTGTGATGTGACATAGAGCAGGAACAGTGCTCATCATATAAACAGAGATGATGAGCAGCATGAAATGGAGCAAAATTATGATGTCAAACAAGAGATTCAACATCAAGGCGGTTGCTGGGACCTGTTGCTGGGACAAGATTTTTAGAACCTTAAATGATAAACCTGAAGGGACAGGGCTTCCAAGGATAAACCAAAAGGGACACGGCCTGAACGGGCAATAAACCTGAAGGGACAGGGCGGCGTCCCAGGATAAACCTCTATATCAGGTCTCAATGGTCTATGTTCTTCAAGGGCTGCCGCTAATGATCACTATGATCTCACCTGCCAGGTCTCAGCCACCTTTCCATACTCTTTGAGAGACTTTGACAGCAGCTCTAGTCCATCAGCTGCAGAGTGCAGCTCCACCAGACCTCCCACACTTGCCTCATGTGTGGAAGAAGCGCTGTCAGCTGCCGAAGCTGCGGCTGGAGGGGAGGGGCGGTTCAAGTCACTGCCTATGACGGCGGAACCTGCCGCTCCACCTCTCACACCACCTGAGGATTTGTTTCTTGATGATAATCGACTTGTTGCTAGGTCCCCAGAACCTGCGGCTGCTCTGGAGCCAGTCATAATGCCACTACCTGCTGCAGGTGGTACAACACCAGCAGTCATAATGCCACTACCTGCTGCAGGTGGTACAACACCAGCAGTCATAATGCCACTACCTGCTGCAGGTGGTACAACACCAGCAGTCATAATGCCACTACCTGCTGCAGGTGGTACAACACCAGCAGTCATAATGCCACTACCTGCTGCAGGTGGTACAACACCAGCAGTCATAATGCCACTACCTGCTGCAGGTGGTACAACACCAGCAGGGGCGACAGGATCAGGTTGTACTGTAGAAGACTCCACTACCAGTGCTTGTCCAGCAGGACCTTCTAAGAGCTGCCATCATGTAAGGAGTACGTGAGTCGATCAGCAGATGATAAATAAGTCAATAATGACCATGATGAGAAGAGCTAGAACTGCCAGCTGGACAAATAAGATGATGAACATCATTAAGTGCTAGGATAAATAAGATGATAAAGCAGGAAGTGCTTTCAGTCAGCTACTAAAGAGCTGCTATAATGCGCGCAGGCCTGCTTTCAGTCAGCTACTACAGAGCTATAATGCGCGCAGGCCTGCTTTCAGTCAGCTACTACAGAGCTATAATGCGCGCAGGCCTGCTTTCAGTCAGCTACTACAGAGCTATAATGCGTGCAGGCCTGCTTTCATCAGTCAACTACAGAGCTATAATGCGCGGCGCACTCACTTGAATAGCTTGATTCATGCCTTCACTATTCAGTGCCAGCCATTTAGTCCTGCATATGGCTGACAGCTTGAGGGACAACAGCCTCACTCCTTTCACACACAACAACCACAACTCTTGATGGAAGACAGCCGCCGCCACTGCTAGTCGTTGTAAAACATGACTCATATCACTAGCAGGTAGCAATGTATCATAATTATCTATCATTGCAGTGTTATTATCATGATGGAGTGGCACTTGTGAAGGGTCGCTGCACATTATGGTTCCGCTACCCTCAGCACTAGGTTGTAGCATTGCCGGTAGCATGCTGCTGGTTGGTCTTCTAAAAACAGCAGCAGCAGCAGTAGCACTTATAATTGTTGTAGCGGTCGGAGTGCTGGTGCTACCAGATGTGGGCAGCAGGCGGGGTGCCTTATGAAGCAATAAGGAATCGGCAGGTGTGGGAGGTGTGGAAGTGGTGTGGGGTCCACCAATAGCAGGCGGTGTGACGGCAACAGAACTCCGTGGCGGAGTAAGTATGAGGGCACTGTTATCGGTGGCATCAATAATGGAGGCATTATTATGAGTAGTTGCTGGTGATGCCTGTTGTGCCTGATAAGAACTAGTAGGATGAGCTATTCCAACACCCACACCATCGCCTCCACACCTATTAGACTCTTCATGTTGCCCCACCTGTTGATTTATTGAAGGAGGGACTACTCTAATGTGATTTCACATGAATGACGATGCTGACATAAGGTTCAGGGTTTAGGGTGTACATACTAATCTCAAGTGAATGATCATGATCTGGTCTCATGCTGCACGACCATACTAGTGTCAAGTGAATGATCATGATCTGGTCTCATGCTGCACGACCATACTAGTGTCAAGTGAATGATCATGATCTGGTCTCATGCTGCACGACCATACTAGTGTCAAGTGAATGATCATGATCTGGTCTCATGCTGCACGACCATACTAGTGTCAAGTGAATGATCATGATCTGGTCTCATGCTGCACGACCATACTAGTGTCAAGTGAATGATCATGAGCATAATTATCAGGATCTCAAATCAGGACACAGTTTGATCAACTGCTTCTCCAAGGTATGCGTCTGTGCATGTTTTAAGTTACAGGATAGTTAGAGTGTGGATGAGGAATCATAGCTTAGATCATAGGGATGTTCTGCTAACTAGCAAGCAGCTCCATTGATAACTAGTCAAACCTGCTACCATTGATAACAGCCACAGTGAATCATGATGTTAATGATTATCACTAGTGCTCACCAAGATATCACAATTAGAGGTGACGACACTGAGCATGCCTTGGACGTCCAGCAGCAGCTTTGCACAATGACGATGCCCAGTGACTCGGTCAGCAGTCTGTTGCTCATATCCGTAAGCAGCTTCAATGAACTGATAGCAACATGATAATGCAGGCAGAAGCAGGGGGGGTATGTTCTTAAAAGATGAGCATAATGAAGAAGGGGTAGTAGAATGGAAACATACATCAACACTAGTAGGGTTCAACTAGATTAATAAAGCAGGCTGACATGTACTGTTCACTAGGAGCTGCAATAACCCAACCTGTAAAAGATGAGTACTTGTTTAGCTTGAAAGCATGCTATGCATTATGCATGGCCTCTCACCTTGAGACAAGAGTGTAGATGCATGGTGAGTCCTAGAGGAGTCCAATGGCCATTGTTAGCCTCTCTGCTGCGATCGCCGCGCCTCTTCAATAGCTTGCCCTCGTCCTGCATGGTGGTGTCAGCATAACTTCAGGGTTCAAGGGTTAAAACATAGTTTACTAAAAGGGATTATGATATTACACGATGAGGACTGACTATGAATAAGTACTTCAATTATATCTAATATCACACCTGAAGTGTGGACAAGTACGAGCGGTCGTAGATCCTCCTTGCTGAAGGCCCCACTGCCTCAACATTGAACGACAAGGAGTACTGCAATTATGAATTACATGGATTATAAAGCTGCAATGAATTTATCAAACTAGACTGGACAAGTCTAATTGAATGTATCATAAAACGCATATTCAGACACAGACCCTGATAACCCTAATACTCAAAGTGAGGGCATCATCAGCAACAATCAAACTAGTATCCCCTACATGTGTCATAATGATCACAGAGGGATCACTATACCCTACTACCCCTACATGTGTCATGATCACAGAAGGATCACTATCCCCTACTACCACTACATGTAGTGTCATGATCACAGAAGGATCACTATCCCCTACTACCACTACATGTAGTGTCATGATCACAGAAGGGTCACTATCGCCAGGGTCATTAGGGTCATGCAGGTATTATCTGTACCGCTCCTTGTACGTAACTAAAAAAATTGCTGAGAGGCTCAAGTCTCACCTGGATCATAGACAAGCCTAAGACGGCAGATGATGACAGGTCATCAAACCCTCTAGTAGCACTAGTAGTAACCACTAAGCTGCCGGCGGTTTCATCTCCCGGCAAGGAATCATGAGGGCGCAACCCCTGCTGAAGACCACTGCTGGTCAAAAGGTTCACACCAGAGCATGGCCCAACACTTTTATCCATCACGCTACAAGCAGCAGCCTCCTCTCTATTCACCAACCCATGAACATCAGCATCAGCAGCTGACGCACGGTCCCTTACAACTGCCTTTTTGCGACTACTACTTCCTGTACCCAATCCTGACGAAGAACCTTCTCTGCCTGCTCTCAGAATCCTACCATCCTTGCCATAATCCTCCTTAAGCAACAATAAAAAAGGGCCTTCAGAGGCACGAACATGCGGCTGAGCAGCATCCTCTGCCACGCTGCTCACACCGCTGCCAGCAGCACGACCCCCTGCTTTCATCAGTGTCTGTTGTTTTTCAGACCTCTTTACAGTAGCAGCAGTACCGCCTGTAGTCCCTGCTCTTCCAATCACAGCAGAGGATGAGGATCCACCCATTGGGCAATGGCCACCACATGCTGCTGCTGCTTCTCCCCGGCTCCCAGTTGACTCATTATCACGATACTGATGACGAGGAGCTGCTGCAGCAGCAGATACTAGCCCTTGAATTCCAGCCTGCTCTTTAGCAGCAGCAGCAGCAGCACGGCTATCTGCTCCTTTGTTCCTCCTGCTGCTGCTTTCCTTCAGTGCCGGTGAGGCGTCGCCCTCTCTCAGAGTCCTTTGATGACATCCAATAAGCTGTTGTTTGCTGCGGCTCATATCAGAAACCCTGCCCCTGCCTATCCGATCATAATCCTTACTGCTGCTGCCTGTCCGATCATATGGCCTTATGCCGCTAGTACCAGCTGCTGTCGCAGCCGGCCTCGTTGACTTATTAGTCGGAGGTAACAGAGCGTCATAATAGAGCTCATCTTTCTCATCATCATCGTTTTTCAGACTGGAAGATGATGAGCCCCGCCTCTTTTTAAGATTAGCAGCAGATCCCTGCTTATTCATCAATGTCACACTACTATAAAGTAGTGATGCCTCTGCTGCTCCCCGACTGCTAGTGTAGCCTCCAGCAATCCTCCCGCCCTCCTTTTTGTTACCCTCATCGCTGGTCATACTCCTGCGTACTGCAGCAGCTGGGCTGGATGATCTGACAGCTGTAGTGCCACCTCTAGCAGTACAACTGCTGTTGCCACCCGTGCGGGGCCTATCATCGTCCATGTTGGTTCTGGAGCTGCTATGCAAGTGGTAGTATGGGGTGCGCTTCACAGTAGCCTGTTTTTCTAATAACACTTGATCATCAGAACTTATCTGAAGGCCGCTGATGTTGTGCACATCAGCGGTGGGGGCGGCAGTTGCTGCTGCTGCTGCTGCTGCTTCCTCTATCACTCCGCCACCTACTCCCCCTGCCGAAAGCTCAATCTTCACATGATCAACACCACCCCAACGTGCTCCCTGCTGGAGTCGACCTGTAGTACTGCGGCTGCCAGCTGTACCACCTCCACCTTCAGTCACTTTCACACTTCCTTCTGCTGATGTGTGAACATTGTGAAGAGTAACCTTATTATTATAGCTGCTGCTGCATCCAGCAGGTAGCGGCATAAGGCGGCGAGGTGCAAAGGGAGGAAGACCATTCACTAGTGCTGCCTCTGTTGTAGTGTGAGGATGATGATAATGATGATGTGTACTGCTACCTTGATGAAGAAGAGTACTGTTATTGATGATACCTGATGGCACTACAGGTAAGGCAGATGATGAAGTTGCTGCCTGCCCAGCAGGGTGGGGCGCTGAAGGCGGATGAAATGCAGCAGCTGCTGCTGAGCGGTGGGATGACGACCCCATTAGTGCAGCCGTTGCTTCCGCATTAGTTTGGTAGAATCCAGGGCCGCCATGATACCCGCCTGCTAGATCAACAGGAGCAACGACAGCGGCATGAGGGGTTATGAGCCCGTAATGAAGATGAGTGTGATGATGTGGGAAGGGGGAGACAAAGAAGGGTGCCCGCTGATGATGCAGCCCTGCAGCTGCAGCCTCCACTACGCCTCCGGTACTGCCTGCTGGCCTCCTTTGTCCTGACATTGATGCTCCACCCTTAACTGAGTCATCAGGCTTATCCAGCTCCATGTCAGAGCCTGATGCACAAGACCTTCCGTCACGACGTGCTGCTTCTGGCTCTGAAACGCTTTTTTCAATGACTTCAGGCTGTACATCATCAGGCAATACAGCAACGTTGCTGGCTAGAGGAGTAGACCCTCCAGCTTCCTGATGGCCCCTCTTCAAGCGGATGCTCTGCTGCTCACCAACTCTAGAAGCAGTACAATAATCTCTCTCTAAGGATTTAGTAGTAGGTGAGCATGAGCGAGATGATGAAGCAGTACTGCTGCCGCTGTAGTGCCTTCCCTTGTAGTGCCTCCTACGACCTTTCGTCAAAGTCACCTCATTATCTGCTTCATCATAATGAATATCCTGCCGGCAACATGCTTTGCGTCTTCCATGGACACAGCCACGCCCAGATAGCCCAGAGGTAGGTTCCATGAATCCGCCTGTTGCATGACGGGCATGCCTGTCAGTGGACGACCTTGACATCGACCGGCCTGACGGTGACCTACAGCGGCCTCCATAATCTCTATCATCAGGCGGAGACAACAGCCGTTTATTTCGCCCCATTGTTCTGCCCCTATCACCGCTATCATGGCGACTTCGGCTGTTACTAGCAGGCGGGGTCAAGTCTTCATGATCGCTCTTCTTCTCCACATAATCATGGTAGCGGTGTGGATGAGGTTCTGATGATAAGTCCCTTCTATTGTCATTACCCCGCGGCCTTCCTCTGCTATCAGAGGACCTGCAGCAATGCAGCACACGCCTAGTACATAGACTACATAGACGGACAGCATAAAAATATGAAGTTGAGTGGAGTCCAGTGAGCTGATGTTGATTAGACATAACAGGGCATATATATATAAATGTGCAATGTCAGAAGCAAAACGTTAGACACTAAGAAAGACGTATTTAGTAAATTACTTTTTAACAGCAAGGCTGCAGTACACATAACACAAAGAGCTGACGAGGCACCGTTATCGGTATATGCTCACCAGCCCACCACTCACTACACTCACATGCACACCAGCCCACCACTCACTACACTCACATGCTCACCAGCCCACCATTCACTACACTCACATGCTCACCAGCCCACCACTCACTACACTCACATGCTCACCAGCCCACCATTCACTACACTCACATGCTCACCAGCCCACCATTCACTACACTCACCAGCTACTGCTGCTGACATATTCCTCTAAGCGCCTTCCTGAATAATAAGCATGTGGACTCTCCTACCATAACGACAGGTGTACTTACTATAGCCAGCATGCCCTTCTAGCATTATGCACTCACTTAGTATTGCCTGAGATATAATCTCTGCTACTGCTTTTGACATGATGCTTAGAAGGTGTCCTCCAGCCACACTTGGAATTGCTCCATCTCCCATCAGGCGTCCTCTCAACCTCCGCTGCCATGGCAGTAGCAGCTGAGACCAGGGCAGTCACATCAATAGAGTCATCTGCCACAAGCCCGCCCACAACAAGCACCGGCAGGCGGGCCGCCTTACTAGGATGGCCAGCAGATGCTGGTAGTAAGGAGTGGGTTGCAACATTGTCCTGCTTGATGACACAAATGAGGACATCCTACTTTACATCACAGAGAAAGAAATCAGTATGCAGTCATGATTTCAAGTGGGACTAGTGCACTAAATAGAGGTATATACATAAATTGCATCAACTATCAAGTAGAGCGGCTGTAAATTACTGGTTTGTCTGATCTGTACATTAGGCTTCAGGCATGATATAATGCTAAAGCAGCGCATAAGAAGGAATTAGCCTCCTCATCATCATTCACTCAATTACCTCTCTGACTCCACTTAAAGAGGTTCTACCAAGTAAAGAAGGCCCTCTAGCACTAGCAGGGTTAGGACGTCCACACCTCATTAGCCCTCCCTCCTGCAAGACGTCATTGAAGCTGCCATTGGAGGGCACAACAATCTCTGCGGACTCAGCAAAGCCTGATGTAAGCAGGTGATGAGGGTCCAGCTCACCCGACTCCAGGCTACGGAGGCTGACGTTCTCACGCAGGCGGTCGGTCATGAGCCTTATAGAGCTGTTGCTAGTGCGAGCAGCAGGGTTACAGCTGACTATATTACGAGTTTTCAATCCCTGTTCATTCTTGATGACGACATCTGAGACACCACCATAATTTGGGGAGTCAATGCAGTCCATGCCAGCCGACAAATCCTCAGTCTCAAACTGCTGAACTGGCTGTGATGGTGATAATTCTGGTGGTTGAGATGCATGCCACCCAGCTTTCAGCATCTTACTTGCTTCCTGGATCATCACTTGGTTCATCATACCATCAGTGTCCAGCAGAAAAGCTGAAGGAGAGATACCATGATCTTTCACTGTGACTTTATTCTTCTCATTTAAACTTCCCTCAACAGGCTGGGTGTCAGAAGGACCAACATGCAGCTGCCCAACACCAGAACCAGAATGTGGCAGCAATACCTCATCGCTCTGCCCCAGCTCTTCATCGGTTGCTGATATGTCTGTAGGAGCAAGGGTCTGTTTACTCAGGAGGGTCTCTGAGCAGGATTGAATTTGTTGCAAGTCTGGAGGCAATGTGGGTCGGATATCAGGGGCAAGTGGTTGTCTCCTGAAGTTGATGTTGAGCCCGCCACGAGGGCGAGGTGCAGAAATAGGAGTCTGATTGCTGGTCATAAAACTATGGTGACCTGCTTTGAGAAATGACGGTGACAGGCCACATAGAGAGACATTCGTAAAGTTGCATAGCTATTACTTACGGATTCAACTCAATAAATGATAAATGTGTAACAAGAAATCCATCAAATAGCCATTGAATTCCCTGTTCGAACAGACGTTCCAGACACAGCAGGACGAGTCACAGAGATCTCATGACATAACATGGAAAGCAATATAGGAGAGGTTAAGCGAATTTCATAAGTCGTAACTTTCCTAACTTAATTCGAAATCTGTTGCAAGAAAGCTACTAGCTCCGGAACAGGTCTGTTCAGTTTACAAGAAGACAAGAGTCTTGGCAAATAGAGCTTTGTCGTTAAGTACACATCAACGACGCATGAATGCGATTTATTTCAGCCTAGTCATGACGACGTCGTCTGAGACATCATACAAAAGCTGTGTACATCTTTTTTAACACCTGCAAGGAGAATCAGAAGCTCAACGGCTATGGTGAGCTGCTGAGAGCAGCAAGAAATTCAACAGCACAAAATCAGCACATCCGTAGCCCATCCCTCATGAAGGAGCGAACATTTTGCTTCACCCAGCTCTTTCCCTCGATGGTTGTTGTTTGGCTACGAAGCTTCCCTGCTTCATGAGAGGATGAACAGAGCTGAGGCCTGCATCCTCCAGAGCCTTCTGTGCTTGAGACATGGCCTGAGAAAAAAAAGAACAAGGAAATGATATGAAAAATGAACACAGTCTTTTTTTAACACAGCAATGAGCAATAGCAACTGTGTTGAAAGCAGAACATACTTAATCACTTTTCCTGACATTGAAGAATTATATGCCACAGCTTATCTACTGTCCTGGCAGATAATGGATTATGTCATTCAAAAGTCCTTTTAGCCAGAGGAAAACATTCCCTGCAATACAATTTACCTAATGAGATGATGATGTCCTTACCTGTGTAAGAGCCGCATAAGGTGCTGCTTTATGCGTCCTGCACCCACTACTGGTCATGACTGTGCTTGACGCAGTCCTGCTATGCTGTTACAGATGAGCATGCTGCCAAAATGCTGCTGGTAGTGCATCCTGAGCTGTTGCTGCCTCATTGTAAGACGGGTGAGTTGAGTCATGGCTTGAAGGTCGAAGTTTGATGTTGCTGGGTAATAAGGAAGGCCCCAGTGTGTGTCCACTCTCAGTAGCAGCTATTTGTTGCTGGCAAAGCTTCACTTGAGGACTGCTCCAGGGGGGGGCAGCTAAGAAGGGCCGACTCCTTACAAACCTAGTATTGGCTCCTTGTGAGGTGAGGGAGAGCCTGGAGACTGTTTGGGCACTTGCTGGGGGCCCTCTCTTGATATGTGTAGTGGGAGAGTTCAAACTGTTTTTAGCAGTTTGTAGTAAAAGTGGTTTGGCAGGATGTAGCAGTAGTAGCAGTAGCACGTCTGTGGTAGCGCTACTGCCGTCTCCGCAAGCTCCAGCAGCCAATAAGCAGCCAGCAGCAGTAGTGCTTATCTCACTCTGAGGAGTAGTGAGGGCTGTGGGGCTGATCTCTGGTGTTGGTTTCAATTTGATCTTGTTAGTTGCATCATCAGTTGCTGCTGCAGTTGAGATCATGGGGACCTGTGGATGCCTACTTGGCCGCTGGATATTGCTTTCAGCACTGGCATTCTGAATTGCACCTAGGGAGTGTTCACAATCCCTGCTTGTGTTGTTGGCTAGGAGAGTGACTGTAGCTGAGTCTGGTTCCTCAGCCACAACAGGCGACAGCAATCCGCTATTGCTGGCCGTTACCAACCTGAGCCAATTGCTGTTCATCTGCATCAACTCATACAACGCACTGCTGTGATCATGGATTTGTAGGCTACCAGACACAACAGCGCTGCCTTGAGGAGGGACTGTGTGCCTGTTACCATGACTAGATAAGGGTGCCATATTGCCTAGTGAACAAGCAGCAGCAGTAGAGACTGTGTGCCTGTCACCATGACTAGATAAGGGTGCCGTATTGCCTAGTAGTGAACCAGCAGCAGCAGTAGAGACTGTGTGCCTGTCACCATTAGATAATAAGGGTGCTGTTTTGCCTAGTGAACCAGCAGCAGCAGTAGAGACTGTGTGCCTGTCACCATTAGATAATAAGGGTGCTGTATTGCCTAGTGAACCAGCAGCAGCAGTAGAGACTGTGTGCCTGTCACCATTAGATAATAA
>BEGY01000095.1:117032-130739 GCA_002335675.1 Chlamydomonas eustigma | reverse complement strand
CACCATTAGATAATAAGGGTGCTGTATTGCCTAGTGAACTAGCAGCAGCAGCAATAGAGACTGTGTGCCTGTCACCATTAGATAATAAGGGTGCTGTATTGCCTAGTGAACCAGCAGCAGCAGTAGAGACTGTGTGCCTGTCACCATTAGATAATAAGGGTGCTGTATTGCCTAGTGAACTAGCAGCAGCAGCAGTAGAGACTGTGTGCCTGTCACCATTAGATAATAAGGGTGCTGTATTGCCTAGTGAACTAGCAGCAGCAGCAATAGAGACTGTGTGCCTGTCACCATTAGATAATAAGGGTGCTGTATTGCCTAGTGAACTAGCAGCAGCAGCAGTAGCAGCAGCAGTATCACTAATCCACTAGTCTTCTGTCAAAACATTTTTAGGGTCTTGCATGCGGGTACACGTTGTGCCCCAGTTATTGCATCAAGAAAATGCCTGATTTCTGGGTCATTGACACTTTCTTACACGAAAGTACTGTGGGCTACAGAGTACAGCTGTAATGTTCAAAGTACTATGAGCAGGTTGGGAGAGTCACAAAGCACCGAAGTGCGCGAGTTATTAAAATGAGCAGAGTTCAGAGCTTGTCGATTCCTTCTTGAACGGCAACAATGATGTTAAATATGTTCGAACCAGTGGCATATTGCACTGCTTGAAGCTCATGCGCATTTTAAAATCTTCTGAGCAATAATGATATTAATGTCTAGGTAATGATTTTGAAGTCATCAGTATGACAGGAAACTATGACTCCCCCGTCTTTTTAAGATCTTGGTCCATACACATCGGCATAAGATGGAGGCGGGGGAGGATTAGGAGGATTCTTGTTACTGGATCCATAATCCTCAGGACCACTACCAGATGCTGAAGCAGAACCAGCAGGTGGTGGTGGTGGTGGTGGTGGTGGTGATTGATTCATGTCTGCCGCTGGAGCAGCGGCATTGTGATCAGCATTGCTACTGTACCACATTGACATCGCCTGCTGTGGTTGCTGTTGAACAGGTTGCATTTGCGGATGTTGCTGATCTGAAGCACCACCACCAGGTACGCTGATTCCCCCGCTAGGTCCATACTGCTGAGGAGCCGCCGCAGGATAAGGAGGGTAGTAGTTGCCAGCAACAGCAGGACCTGCTGCCTCATGTCCACCGGCTGCAGGATAAGCAGGAGGCGGGTAGTAAGCCCCTCCTCCAGCACTCGTAGCGGACATGGGACCTCCTGCCTGTGGTGGTGGTCCAGCATATGGGGAAACAGCAGCAGGAGGCGGGTAGAAGCCGCCGGGTTGGGAACCAGGAGTATATTGTTGAGGGGGAGGGGGAGAGCCTCCAGCGATGAGCCTTGCAGAGGCGGGTGGCTGAGTATTAGGACCTCCACTCTCTTGAGAATTGAAAGGCTGGAAAAATGCATGGAAAAATAGATGAACAAGATAAACACCAATAAAGAGGGCACTGATACATGCGAACACCCAGAAAAAGAGGAGAAACTGAACTGTTCACTCAAACTAAGACAGGCACTGCAGCAATGGTACGACGACATGCAAGCACACACAGCTGAGTGGGACTACACTCACTGCTGTACACAATGAACAACAGTAGCAAATACTATGATGCAGTGCACTGACCTTAATGGCACCTCCTGCTGTAACTGGAGGTGGGAGAGTCATGGCAATAGCTGGGGCTGCATGGATGTCAAAAGTGGATCCCACAGCCATCATAGCTTCCTGAGGACGAGCGGAATATGAGATATTATGTCCATACTTTTATGTCCATACTATCCACAACTCTAGCAGATCATGGCACTTTGCTCCCTCTGTAATGACTAGTACATCTGTAAAGGTCGCAAGAGGTGGAGAGACCCCGTCATGCCCATCAGGGCGACACAAGATCCAGCAGGCAGTGTGAATGATGAGAAGTATGTAATCATAGCAGCAGATATAACGGCGCTGTTATTGTACCTGCATGATTTGTACTGCCATGATGCAGTACTTCCTGAGGTCCAGTATGAATTGGATGGAGACCAGCATCTCGTTGTAGATCTCAGCCTCCATGGCCTGGAACTGAGCCTCCAGAGCTACAGGAGAATAGCAACAGCAGTTGAAGTATGTTGGAGTCAAGTCATCAAACAGTAGTTACAATGAATGTTGAACAGGCACTTCAAACCATGTGTTTCTGTGAGTCCTTTCTGCCCGTTGCCTTCTGCTACATCTAACAGTTACAATGAATGTTGAACAGGCATTTCAAACCATTATGTGTTTCTGTGAGTCCTTACCTGCCTCCTTCTGCTACAGGACAACAACCACCTCTTCAAACTACTATACCTTACCTGCATCCTTCTGCTACATTACAACAACCACCTCTTCCAACCATACCATACCTTACCTGACTCCTTCTGCTACAGGACAACAATCACCTCTTCAAACTACTATACCTTACCTGCCTCCTTCTGCTTCTCTGCGTCCAGCTTCATCTGAGCGTTGGCAGGATTCTTGCCAGACTTCACATTCTCTACATAAAAACATTAACATCTGAGAAATATATAATCTGAATCAATGTATACTTAACAGTTTGCATAATGGATCAATGCTGGGAGAATATGAGACACTTAGACATCAGTGATCTCCCTAGTGATCTCCCTAGTGATCTCTGCTGCAACTTAGATGACATATGATGTCTGCTGCAGCCCTCACTCACCCTCAGCAGAGCTCACAGACTTCCTCAGAGAATCCAGGTCAAGTCTCAACGCCTCACACTTGTGGTTTTTCTCCTAAGGAGAGGCAGCAAATGGTGGCATTTTCAGATTTGTGGTTATGACTTCATATTGCAGACAAGAGTACTACTTCCAACACATAACCTGATCCTTTTCAGTGAAAGCACAATTGGTGATGGCAGTGATACCCCACCTTGGTAACACTAAATGCATTCAACCACGAGTCCAAAGGCCTTAAAACTTGCTCTTGGAGGTTTGCTTGCATGTTCTACAAGGAGGGAGTAAGTATTTTATGGATGAGACGCATTTTGTCATGGATGGTATGAGAGCGATAAAGGCTCAGCTGATTGTCATGGATGGCATGAGAGCAATAAAGGCTCAGCTGATTGTCATGGATGGCATGAGAGCAATAAAGGCTCAGCTGATTGTCATGGATGGCATGAGAGCAATAAAGGCTCAGCTGATTGTCATGGATGGCATGAGAGCAATAAAGGCTCAGATGATTGTCATGGATGGCATGAGAGCAATAAAGGCTCAGCTGATTATCATGGATGGTATGAGAGCGATAAAGGCTCAGATGATTGTCATGGATGGTATGAGAGCGACAAAGGCTCAGCTGATTGTCATGGATGGCATGAGAGCAATAAAGGCTCAGCTGATTCCAGAAAATAAATTTAAGCAGAAATTAAAAACAAGGTTTATCCTACCATGCTAGCACCAATTTATATCACTCATTACAGGTAACAATGAACCTTTGTGTCCAAGTAGTCATCAGTTCATACCATGCAGATGCCATCAGTTCATACCATGCGAATGCCATCAGTTCATACCATGCAGATGCCATCAGTTCATACCATGCGGATGCCATCAGTTCATACCATGCGGATGCCATCAGTTCATACCGTGCGGATGCCATCAGTTCATACAATGCGGATGACGGGAAACACAATTTTCCCACCTGGACAGCAGGCGCAATAGCATCCACATTTACAGCTTCTCCCACGAGATGCTGATAATAAGAAAGAGAAAGATGAGGAGGGCATGGAAGTATGTGAGTCAATGCAAAGTTTGTTCATAATCAAACAGCTGTGTAATGTCCCGATATTGACACTGGCGTGCGCATTGATATACTGTAGCATGTTTAAAATAAGCCCTAGGGGAATGCAGATGACAAGAAACTAAAGAACAGGTTCTGCAAACACTGCTCACTTTTGCAGTGTCCACAGGCGTGGCTCCATTGGCTGCCTCCTGTGAGGTCATGTATGCCACTGGGAGAGGGAGGCTGAACACTGAGCTCATCGTGTACATCATGTCTGAGAGAGAAAAGAGGTGGAAAACGAGGACGTAGAGAAAAAAGATGTAGAGAGCAGATTGCCGGCAACGTGAAATGAGATTCAATACAAGATTCCGTTTCAACACAACAGGCAGGGGGGACGGGCAATAATTACGTTTTAAAGGGTATTGCGGATATTTAGGGATAATGGGATAATTGCTCACTTTGCGTTTTTGCTCCACAATCAGATATCTCCTGCCGTATCTTGATGACATTATCTTTAAACGCCTTCATTTCTGAAACCATAGCATTATTCCTCGCATTCTCTCGCTTGTCTCCTTTGATGTAACCCTCCTTAACTGCTAATTTTGCCTTCTCTAACTGATGAGCAGCCTTGAGTACAAGGTAGCAGCAGAATCGCAAAGTATCAAGAAAAGCACCAAATATAAACTCCGAAGAGGGGGTATATTTCTTACCTTATCCAAGAGCTTTCCAAACATTAGATCTCGACACCACAACTGCAAATATAGTGTATATAACGATTAAAAAGTTAACAAAAATGACCCACCGTTCAGGGTTCTGAATATGTATGACATTCAGCTACCTTGGACACAAGTTTTTGTCACAGTTAAAATTCAATTACAAGGCAACATTTTCTCATAGTTAAATTATTACTCTTAAAAGATTGTTGTCGCACGTGGCCTACCTATAATATGTAACCTCGAACTAAGATGTTATGGTCACGTTTGGCTCTCAAGCTGGAGTTGCCACAAAATCACACCATATTCTCGGGAATGAGGACATCAATTCCTTGAAAATTCTATGAAGCTTACCAACGTAGTATGATTTCAGCGTACGTAGTCATTATGAGGATACGCCCGTTGTTAGTTTGGATAAGCCCTATATACCTATTGCAATAAGGCAGCTAGAGCCCTATGAGCAATACACTTGTCTTCATATTTTGACCTCCGTTCTACAGCTCTTTTAAACAGCTCTATTTCTTCTTCTTAAACAGGCCAGATAAGGAGGTTGCCGCCTTCTCCTGCTTTTTAAACAGGCCTGATAAGGAGGTTGCCGCCTTCTCCTGCTTCTCTTGCTTCTCCATCTTGGCTATTTGGACGCTCGCTTGATGCATCTGCAGTAACAAATTGTGCAGCAATTGTACAAATGAAGCACTTGTTAAACATGAACACTGATCCATATTGTTGGCCACCAATATCTGATTTCTGGATAGCAGTATAACGTATAACACTACTCTTCTATTGTACCATAATAATTAATGGTAGCAAACAGCAATGAAATCAGTTGCATGAACACTTCATTTTATGCAGGAGAACCTGTGGCATGAAAGGACAATATAAGCCCACTAAGCATACCTGCTCTGTGAAAAGATGGCGCAAGAAGACTGCCAACTCATCCCTAGACACAGAATTATCACCTGCGTTATGCAAGTATTAAAGAAGACTGCCAACTCATCCCTAGACACAGAATTATCACCTGCGTTATGCAAGTATTAAAGAAGCTCGATTACATGGTGATGTTCTGCAACATTGGACACAAAATCAGTAGGCGTACAATGAATACACTGTACGATGAAAAATGTCATTTAGCTGGGGCATTTTTGAATGATGACTAGACCAAACCCAAGCACTCATTGCTTCTTGATTAGAGTTGAAATTGGAAAAGATCTTTCAGAGGCCCGTAAGAGAACAAACACACGCAATCATCAAGCCAGGTTTCAAGTCGAGCCTTGAAACATGATCAACATTCAGGTCGGAGTCCCTCTCATGTCATGACACTACAGTTCATTTTAAGAAGCCAGTCATATTACCATTCAGATCCAGGTGCTTGAATACTTGATGGACTTGGGCTGGGGTAGGAGGATCCTGCACCCCCATGTCATCACACACTTGAACCTGAGATGAACAACTATATCATTAGGGCCTTCAGGATCCATGAACCTGAGATGAACAACTATATCATTAGGGCCTTCAGAATCCATGAATCATAGCAAGTACAACAAATAGATTCTCTTGTAGGTTGTTGAGCTGGAATGAGACGAGTAATGGGATGGGTGGAAGGCATAGTAGCAATTGTCATGCAGGGCATGCCGTAGTTCTCAATGGGATGGGTGGAAGGCATAGTAGCAATTGTCATGCAGGGCATGCTGTAGTCCTCAATGGGATGGGTGGAAGGCATAGTAGCAATTGTCATGCAGGGAATGCAGTCCTCAATGGGATAGGTGGAAGGCATAGTAGCAATTGTCATGCAGGGCATGCCGTAGTCCTCAATGGGATGGGTGGAAGGCATAGTAGCAATTGTCATGCAGGGCATGCCGTAGTCCTCAATGATATATTGAACATGTCACTTTTAAATGTGTGACTGCGTCTACCAGCCATAATGAGAGACACGACAACATCGATGCTTACAACCTTAATTAACAGAATACTGCCCTGGTGAGTACCAGCGGATACACTTCTCTGAGTATTGCTACATAATGCTCTAACCACCAATGCTTCAATCAAACAGTGCACTGATGTAGGCTTACCATGAATGCTGTAAGCTCCTTAGAGTCTAGAGTACCACTCTTATTAGCGTCCATGTTTCCAAACACTGCAATTATTATGGTATGATACAAGCACACAAAAATATTGTTTAATGTTTTTCTACTGCGGTGTTCATTCTGCCATGTCACGAAAATTATGATAGTTTACAATAGCAACGTCAGGTTACTGTACAGAAGCATACCTGTATCCACGAGCTTCTGGAACGTAGGCTCATCGCTCATAACAATCTGCAAAGACTCGAAGGTCTCCTGAGGTGTCGCCCGCATAGAGCTAACATTGCTGGCAATAGATGCCATAATTTTATAGATTTGTGCTGATGACACAGGAGTAGATAAATAGGTAACGACGAAAAAAAAATTGAAGGGTTTATTCTTGAGAGGTAAGATGAGCACGGATCATGGGAAACTAATTAAATACACTGTAATGACGCAGCCTAATGTGGAACTACGTTCTGCAATGCAAGCTTAAGATGTAGGTTCTGGAGCTCATAACCTCAAAACATAAGAAATGGAACTACAAAACTGTATTAGCATTTAGACACGCGTCAATCTATGTAGCCTGAGGTCCCTACACTAGGTGTGCCAGGCGCTCTTCGGTATGCTGTCCGCAGGGGATTCCTAGCTTCTAGTTCAGCTGCTGAGACTCTTGTTGAACCCCTGGCACTTGATCTCTCGTGTGATTCCTCCGCATCTGCATCTGCTTTAATCTGACTTGGATATCTTCCTTCATAGTAGGATAGATCATTATACTGACCTACCCTATCAGACTCATATGACCTGTCATGCACAGTTTCAAATACATAAATTAATGCAGGCATCATGTACGAACGCGACTCAGCACATGCTGAAAGAAGTGATTGCACCATGCCCTTAAGATGTTAAACCATGAGCACTACATAAAATAATAACATGTTTATATGCCGCTTTTGACATTGTAAAAAAGAACACATGCTCATAATCATACACCAGCACATCAACAATCATTGAAGCTGTGCTCATACATGTAAGCTCACACCATTATACTCACCTCGAATCCCTCAACATTAACCCACTCCGGTCGCGATCCCCTGCTCTTGCGCGCACTTCTGCCATGGGCCCACTCATTGTCGGGCGAGGCCCTCGAATCATTTCAACTGCCACGTCATACCTGAATCCACATCCATCATATACAGAGTGAGCACTACACCAAAAACACCAAGTACATTAATATCCAAGTTTGATATCCTTTTAGGTGCATCATGCAAAAACACATGAGATGATATCAGCAGAATCGAATGGAGAGCAGTGTATCAAAATGTAACGACTATACAGCTGAAAATGTAACGACTTTACAGCTGAATATGTAACATTATGTCATGTGGCGGTGTCATGATAGGAAGCCATACTTGAAGAGAAGCTTGTAGATAAAGAAGTAGAGGAACACGAGGACAGCAACCAACCCTGCCATGAACTTTTTGCTGCAGCAAGTATAAAAATACACAAGAGAGTCGTCAGACAAAGAACAATAATATTGTCGCAGCTGAAGTGTTCAGATACACAAATAAGATTTGTAAATCTCTTGGATTTCAAGAGTTTAGCTCATATGACCAAGCATCATGCAACAAGACAAATTTTTAGTGCAATAAAATGTCATACAAAAAATTATGCAGATTCTGTGAGTAAGTTGTTCCCCCACACCCATTACCTCTCTTGCATGTTATTGTCAATACGTTGTCCCCCCACTCGCATTACCTTTCTTGCAAGTTACTGTCCACTATCAGTTTTGCAACCCAGCACATGAGCAGCCCACCAGGCACCAACAGAAACTGTGAAGTGTGACCTGCATGGTAGGGTTTAGGAAGGAGAAGAGGTAATGGGACCATAGTCCATATCCAATAGGACCCCTATTAAGTTTGAACTGTATGGTAGGGTTTAGGAAGGATGATTCAGCTCACCTAGAGCCGTCCTGACTGTGTCTTGAGGCGCACTGCTGGCAAGGCTGAACATCGTCAAGATTTTCAGGAAGCCAGCCAGGACGAATGTGTAACCAATAGAGGGGAGCTGTCGAGGGAGAGCAACCTACATATTGTCATGCTCAGAGTCAGTCCCAGCCTTACAGATCAAAAGGCAGTTTTGTAGGTGCTATGAGCTTGTTGTGAATCATGAGATACTGATTAGCACGATGTCTTCCAAGCACTGGTTGTTGGGAGTCTCACACAGGCAGCATAACTCACAGCTTTAGGCTGATCATCTCCGTTCTGACTGGGGGAAGGCCCATCTGCTGCACTCTCCTGCAAAAGAGGGACGAATTTAAAAAGTGCAACACGCACAGACAGAGCAAAATAACTCGCGCATTCATTTTTACCATGCTAATTAAACGTTTTGAAATCCTACAGGACGTATGGGGGAATGCATGATCAACTGTTATTAACGCCGGTACAACACTGCCGCCAGAACGAGGTTTGGAGACGTTCACAACGTTTTGCTTATATATCAAAGACCGCATTTATTCCAGAGACTCAATGCTACCTCACAACGACAATGTTGCTTTGCAATACCCCTCAGTTTTCGGAGCGGCTGTAACTGTGCTAAGTTGTCAATGCTGATTGATGAACGAACGCCCTCAGTGAAAATGACATGGGTCTCTTGAGTGTTCAGAAGCTGCGGAATGGTGAGACGGCAAAGCCCATCCATCTCATTCTGTCCAAGGACAGAGTAAGGTCCATCAAACGTGGCCACCCTTGGGTGTTCAAAGAGGTGAATGATACAATTTCCCATGAGATATGGTAACATCACCACAGCTAAAGGCTGTAGGTACCTACATGACGTCATGCCTGTGTTTCAAAATTTGTAATATAAGTGTTTCTGCATTGACGGCTGTGACATGTCTCTTCCATGGTTGTGGACCAATTTGCAGTCCTTGCAAGATCTTCCTGCTGCTCCGGAACCGGGTTCCTTGGCATTGCTGAAGGACAAGAGCGGTGATATCTTGGCCAAGGGCTTCTATGAACCAGGTGCTGCAACCAGCTAGCAGAGCATGATGGCATGAATCCTTGTCTTGTCTGATAGGAACACATCATAATGAATTTTGCTTGTGTCCCTTTGAAATGCTCAGTACTCACAGCTTGTAACATGTATGTAAAGCTCGCTATTCTGTGTTCATCATCCTAAAGGATGTAATATAGCGTTCAGGGCGATAGCGCTGGGCAAAGACAGGCTTGATGACAATTTAGTGAGTATTATGCTTCCTCTAGCAGTACTCATGTCACCCCTTTATCAAGCCTAACTGCCACTTCCAAATTCACAAGAAGGCGCTTAACAGTGCCAGTTTCGTTGATTGGCAGATCCCGCCTGCTTTTATTTAGATTTATGATGAGAGACTCCAACGTGCGCTCCCTGCTGTTATTTAGATCTCTGAGAGACTCCAACGTGCGCTCGCCCTCAGGCGTCGCCTGTTCCCAAACCCAGCAGTGACAAACAGCTTCAGACTGGTGAATGGTGTGTAGGGTTAAGGGTTTAGATGATGACTGGTGAATGGTGTGTATCCATATTCTCTTCTGATGCACTCCATATTCTAGATAATGAATTATCCTTGTAAACATTGTTTCTGTAAGTTTATCTTCTTCCCTGCTCAGCGGAGTGGTTCTGAGGATCTGTGATCTGCGTTCTCCTTTCTGTCACTGCCGCATTATGTATTACTAGTATTACTAATACCCTCATTTCTCCGCCCTCATCTGTTTTTACAACCATGATGTTGAAGGAAGCCTGCTTACGGTCTGATTTGATCAGATGAGTAAGACCCCGCCTTCTCCGTTCATACCTGCTCATACTAGGAGAGGGAGATGGTCTACCAGGTTTGGTCATCGATGTCTATGGTGGCCATGTGGCTGTTATCAAGACTGACGGACCAGGTGCAACTTGCTTCTATGATATTGATGGTATTGCAGCCTGGCTTTGCCAACAGGTCCTCACTCGAAGTACTGGCAGCGATAGCAGCAAGCCCAAGGACAATACTACCTGCTTCATGGGAGTAAATAACAATGGAGTTATGGAAGGCAATGTTGGGAAGAGGGGGTCTAGCGGCTCTGCCCCTGCTTCTGTGCAGCGGTTACAGCAGTGTGTGTACCATAAGTTCAGGTGAAGTCGTAGAGGCTGGCTATAGAGTTAAAGACACTTCCCTCCCCTAGGAGCTCCCCAGGAGCTAGAGTTAAAGACACTTCCCTCCCCTAGGAGCTCCCCAGGAGCTAGAGTTAGAGGCACTTCCCTCCCCTAGGAGCTCCCCAGGAGCTAGAGTTAGAGGCACTTCCCTCCCCTAGGAGCTCCCCAGAAGCTAGAGTTAGAGACACTTCCCTCCCCTAGGAGCTCCCCAGAAGCTAGAGTTAGAGATACTTCCCTCCCCTAGGAGCTCCCCAGGAGCTAGAGTTAAAGACACTTCCCTCCCCTAGGAGCTCCCCAGGAGCTAGAGTTAAAGACACTTCCCTCCCCTAATCTTGGGTTTAGTGTCCACTAGAGCACTTCTGCCTTGCAGAGTCAGAGATCAGAGTAAATGCACTAAATGTTATATGGTTTGGGGTTTAATAAATGCGCTACAGCTTAGTACTGATGATGGAAGTATAGACCTTGGTTGTAAGTAATCTGCCCTGAACTGAAACATTATATTCAGGGAATATTATCAGCCAGTTATCAGCGTATTTCATTAAACGACGCTCATTTTCTCAAAATACTAATTATGATGTGCTGCTGCTGCCAGGTCCGGGGATGCTGCCGGCCGTGGTCGTCTGGTATCAGGGCAACTTCCGAACCTGGGCGGTGAGCAGGGTGTGGTTTTGATGGTAGAGAATGGAGCAACTTTCAGTGTGGACATTGTTCAAGGCCAAAAGACTGGGTTCTTCTTAGATCAGGTAGGTAGCCTGCAGTAAGGGCATCAGACGGAGGTCCTTCTTGATGATCAGCAGGTACGTAGCCTGCAGTACTAGAGGGCATCAGACAGAGGTCCTTCTTGATGATGATCAGCAGGTAGGTAGCTTGCAGTACTAGAGGCCATCAGACGGAGTTCCTCCTTGATGATCAGCAGGTACGTAGCCTGCAGTACTAGAGGGCATCAGACGGAGGTCCTTCTTGATGATCAGCAGGTAGGTAGCTTGCAGTACTNGGCAGTACTAGAGGGTATCAGACGGAGGTCCTTCTTGATGATCAGCAGGTAGGTAGCTTGCAGTACTAGAGGCCATCAGACGGAGTTCCTCCTTGATGATCAGCAGGTACGTAGCCTGCAGTACTAGAGGGCATCAGACGGAGGTCCTTCTTGATGATCAGCAGGTAGGTAGCTTGCAGTACTAGAGGGTATCAGACGGAGGTCCTTCTTGATGATCAGCAGGTAGGTAGCTTGCAGTACTAGAGGCCATCAAACGGAGTTGTTCCTCCTTGATGATCAGCAGGTAAGTAGCTTGCTCAAAGAGGACATAGGATTGGGTTCCATGCTTAAAATACAAAATCTGCGTTTCACCCGGCTGTCACTTTTCGTGTACAGAGTGAGTTTCCTTATTTATGATGAATCAATGATCACTGCATTTTGACTTCCTTATAAATGATGAAACATTGATCACTGCACTTTGACCTCCAGCGTGACAGCCGTGCGCTGGTAGGTCGTTTGGTCACACCTGGAAGCCGAGTCCTCAACTTATTTGGTTACACGGGTGGTTTCTCCATTTATGCTGGCCGAGCCGGGGCAGGTCATGTGACTACAGTGGATGTTGCGGTGCCTGCAGTGAAAGCGGCGGAGAGGAACTGGGAGCTGAATGGACTAGTTCCTGACAGGCACTCAGGCAGGAGCGAGGATGTGTTCACGTTCCTGGCTGCTGCCATCAGTTCTAGGTGACTGATTATCCTACCAGTCATACCCTGCTGTCAATGACCCTTGATCAAAGTCCCGTGATTGTGTGTGTGCGTAGTTCCTGGCTGCTGCCATCACCTCTAGGTGCCTTCCAGCTGTCTCTAGTAAGACATGTTGATGGCTGGTAGGCAGGGTGTGTTGATGGCTGGTAGGCAGGGTGTGTTGATGGCTGGTAGGCAGGGTGTGTTGATGGCTGGTAGGCAAGGGTGTGTTGATGGCTGGTAGGCAGGGTGTGTTGATGGCTGGTAGGCAGGGTGTGTTGATGGCTGGTAGGCAAGGGTGTGTTGATGGCTGGTAGGCAGGGTGTGTTGATGGCTGGTAGGCAGGGTGTGTTGATGGCTGGTAGGCAGGGTGTGTTGATGGCTGGTAGGCAGGGTGTGTTGATGGCTGGTAGGCAAGGGTGTGAAATAAACAGGGGACCCCGTGAGCCTGAGTCTCCGAATGCCCAGCTCTCCCTCTTCCCTTTCCCTCCCTAGTCGTTGTTCAGGGTTAAGGATCACAATTAATAGGATATGCAGAAGAGCCTGGTAATGACAACATGAAAGGATGACCACTCCTATCTTCTAGTACCTCCAGGTTCTCATCTAGTGGATCCAGTACCTTTTCAATGTTCATCTCTTTCCTGTGTCCTAGTTGATTCATGTCTCTCATGCAATAACAGGGAGATGTGGGACATGGTGGTAGTGGATCCACCTTCTTTTGCACCTAGTAAACAGACTAAGGAGACTGGAGGGGCAGCGTACAGCCGCTTGTTTGCACTGGCTGCAAGAGTGACCAGGTGCTGCTGCTATAAGTGTCATGATGGTGATGGGTTTCCTTTACTGCATCTTTAAGTCCTTAGGTCTCTCATGTCTCACATATCTATTACTGGCATAAAGAGCTAGCTGATGACTCACCATTCATCATTTCCCTAATTTATGAAGGGACAACTGAACTGAAATGACTAGATTATTTTCATGCATCCTAAGATATTGACATCTTCTTGCACTAGTCTGAATGCTCAACACACAGAGCACTCCATGTTTCTATCCCTTCTTTTTGTAACCAGATCTGAATGCATAACACACAGAGCACTCCATGTTTCTATCCCTCCTTTTTGTAACCAGATCTGAATGCTCAACACGCAGAGCACTCCATGTTTCTATCCCTCCTTTTTGTAACCAGATCTGAATGCATAACACACAGAGCACTCCATGTTTCTATCCCTCCTTTTTGTAACCAGATCTGAATGCATAACACACAGAGCACTCCATGTTTCTATCCCTCCTTTTTGTAACCAGATCTGAATGCATAAC
>BEGY01000095.1:68157-116248 GCA_002335675.1 Chlamydomonas eustigma | reverse complement strand
CAGATCTGAATGCATAACACACAGAGCACTCCATGTTTCTATCCCTCCTTTTTGTAACCAGATCTGAATGCATAACACACAGAGCACTCCATGTTTCTATCCCTCCTTTTTGTAACCAGATCTGAATGCATAACACACAGAGCACTCCATGTTTCTATCCCTCCTTTTTGTAACCAGATCTGGAGGCATGCTTGCGTTGGCCTCCTGCAGCAGTCATATGCCGTCGGAGGCGTTTGGGGCGCTGTGTGTAGAGGCTGTGGCTGGTACTGCACGGCGAACAGCTTCTGTGCTAGCAATGCAGGTACCTATCTATACTGCCGAGGTTTCAAGTCCTGAGTTGAACTAGGATGTTGCCTCATTACTTCTCCGCCATCAGTGGGTTGTTATCATGACTATCCTAGTCATAGAGAGATTCGCCTCATACCTGTAGAAGAATTACTGAAGTGTTTTGTATGGTTGATGATTATTGCTCTCTCCTTGATCGTCTATGGTGCAGGGCCAGCCTGCAGATCATCCATTTCCAATCGCCTGTGAAGAGCTACGATACCTCAAGTTCAACATGTACCATCTAGATAGCGTTTAGCAACCTTTACTGATACGAATTGGCCCCCATGTGACGGTTACGATCATCGCTTCGAAACCTGCTGCAGTACAAATGTGCTTGATGGCTATGCACTTAATAGTGATTATACCAGTATATATGTATTTCAAATGGTGGTAGATTCTAGACGAACATGAAATCAAATTAGCGTCTTCTTCTTTTTCGTGGGGGGCCTCGTTACACGTTCACTCGTTTAACATGCAGCAAAGAGTTACATCTTTGGATGGACAATGCGTCTGCACTACTGTCAACCGAACCAAGTCTTGCAAGCCCAATATTAACTGCAGAATAAGCGACAGGTAAAAAAAGTCGAATGTCTAGGAGTCCTTCTTTCTAGCCAATTGTGTTCGGCCACTAGAATAGAAGGATTGTTCTCTCTCTTGTAAACAGGCCAAAACTACCTAGTTTGTCCTGCTGATATTGTTATTGCATAGAATCGACCAGGAATGTTTCATGTTGACCACGTCAGGGACGCAGTCAGGCTTGGCCACGCATTTCTACAGCCTTTTGAGGCGGTCCATCATGACACTTCCTTCAGAGTTCGCAGCTTTTGGTCTTCCATGAACTGTAGATTGCTCACAATATTAGCCTCAACAGCATCAGGTTCATCATTTTCATCACCAGCAGCATCAGGTCCCTCAAGTCACTCTAATGATGATGGTGGGGCTTTCAATGCTTTCCTACTGCTATCCTCATCTTTTCATCCTAATTTTGTCATTCTTATCTTATTGCTATCCTCATCCAGTGCAAGAGGTGCCAACAGTGGATGCAGTAGAGGCTAGGAGGCTGATAGACAGGGAGGGATACCTGGTGCTTGATGTGAGGTATCGTAATGCTCATTGATAGGAAAGTAGTCCTGGTGCTTGATGTGCGGTATCGTAATGCTCATTGATAGGAAGGAAGTCCTGGTGGTGCTTCATGTGAGGTGTGGTGATGCTCATTGATAGGAAATTAATCCTGGTGCTTCATGTGAGGTGTGGTGATGCTCATTGATAGGAAGGAAGTCCTTGTGCTTCATGTGAGGTGTGGTGATGCTCATTGATAGGAAAGTAGTCCTGGTGCTTGATGTGCGGTATCGTAATGCTCATTGATAGGAAGGAAGTCCTGGTGGTGCTTCATGTGAGGTGTGGTGATGCTCATTGATAGGAAATTAATCCTGGTGCTTCATGTGAGGTGTGGTGATGCTCATTGATAGGAAGGAAGTCCTTGTACTTCGTGGTGATGCTCATTGATAGGAAAGGAGTCCTAGTGGTGCTTGTTGCACAGATTTGCAATTGTCATCAGGATTGATCCACACTTTCAGGCATTGGGGGTTAGGGTTTAGGGTTTAGGGTTTTCATGCATTGGGGGTTACAATTTGTTAGTATGATTGTCTGTTGCTCATCAACCTGCATGTTACATTTGAGAAGGATGAGCACCTGAAGATTCTTGATGTCAACCTGCTTCATCTACTGCTCTCCACAGGTCTACAAAGGCATACGACAACAGCCATATCACAAAACCAACCCAAATCACGATCAACCTTCCATTTGAGCTGGGCAATTTCAAGGTAGCACCTTCTTGGTAGCTCCTCAAAACCTCTGCTAGTCATAGTACCGGTCATTCTCACACTACATATGATTATGTTGAGCTGATAGGATGATAACGTTAAGTCATGTAGCAGTACTTGATGTCCATCTTGATACACCACACTTTCTGCCAGGATGATGAATGGGATGAAAATCATGATACTATTCATATCTGCTATTTGAATATTGATCCAGTTGTATCGTCTGGTACATCATGTACATCATGTACTGCTTATTACAATTTGATCATAATGATGATTCATCATCATTACAAATGCTCTAAATAAGGAGGAGTTTTAGGATGTACATGTCTTGTTGGACCCAGTGACAGCGGCTGATGACGAATTTTTGGTTGAATCAATGTATTACTAAGCATTCAAGACATTGGCATAATAATACATTCTCCTCTTATTCAGGCATCATCCTCAAATCAGAAGCAGTTCCCTCCTAAAGGCTCTAAGCTTCTGGTGGTAAGTCCTGATGGGCATTAAGCTTATTCTTATTAAGAACTATGGTGAAATTTCAGGCTTTTTGTCATTTCTTGCATGTCCTTTTTAGGCTGCTGATTGTGTAGCTTGTTGATGAATTACTGTATTATTGTAGATGTGTGAAGATGGTGGAGAGGCATCTTACTGCATTATTGTAGATGTGTGAAGATGGTGGAGAGGCATCTTACTGCATTATTGTAGATGTGTGAAGATGGTGGAGAGGCATCTCATCTCGCTATCTTAAATCTTCTGAATGCTGGGTACAACAATCTTGTTCAAGTGCAAGGAGGTTATCAGGGTTGGACAAATGTAGGTTATTTTAGAAGGAGGGTATCAGGGTTTAGTGCAACGAGGTTATCAGGGTTGGACAAATGTAGGTTATTTTGGAAGGTGGGTATCAGGGTTGGACAAATGTAGGTTATTTTGGAAGGAGGGTATCAGGGTTTAGTGCAAGGAGGTATCAGGGTTGGACAAATGTAGGTTATTTTGGAAGGAGGGTATCAGGGTTTAGTGCAAGGAGGGTATCAGGGTTGGACAAATGTAGGTCATAGTTTTGGAACTCATCATCTTCATTTGAAAGGGATACAAGTAATAGCCAAAGTAGCAGCAACAACATTTAGTACGGTTAGCCTAGTCTCATCTTCATTTGAAAGGGATACAAGTAATAGCCAAAGTAGCAGCAACAACATTTAGTACGGTTAGCCTAGTCTCATCTTCATTTGAAAGGGACGATACAAGTCATAGCCAAAGTAGCAGCAACAATATTTAGGACAGGTAGCTTGCTAGTTAGCCCCTTTTACATATGTTCTTGAAGACACTTTGGCTTTATTTGCGTTACTACAGTATTGTTGTTTTCTTCATGTTGCATGTTTATTTGCACAAAGTTTATTGTATATTCTCTGCAGATTAAGATGTCAGCAAATTGGCTTGCAAATCTAATCCTGAATATTATTGATTCCCAGCATTATTATTATTGGTGCATGTACCCATGTTCAATCTATTATTGTTTCTACCTGAAATACTGCTGCTCCTTCGTCTCCTAATTGATGACCTAGGTATGGAGCCCTAGTGGTAAGAGGCGACCCCCACCTGGAAGGTGGGTGTCCACAGGAACTGAAGCATTGAAGAGTGGCCTCAACATTCCAGGTGTAGCAGAAAGCTACGATGAGGGAGGTAATCTAACGAAAGCCAGATATGTTGCTGTTAATGAGGAGGAATGATTTCCAGCCTGCAATACATCCATCTGACGTAGTAGACGTAGTCCACAGGAGTCTAATCCTGCTTCTTGATCTCCATCATGATTGCATTGCATTGGATGATGAGCAGTAGTGCAAAGCAGGCTTGTAACAGCGTATGACTGAACTGACGCATGACTGCACTTTATGAGACGTACCTACATGCGTACCTCACTTATTATCTGGTCGCCCGTACATCAGACTACATATTAGGAACTAAGAGAAGGCATTCTGCCTTCTTTTTCTACTTGCCTTACCTTTCCTTGTAATACTGATCATAGTCTTAATCTTAAACTGGGCTTTATATATTTAGAGTTTAGACTTCGTTCGGGTCACCTGATCTAAATCCCACTTTTAAGTTGAAAAAGAAACCGATCAGGTCGACTGATTGTGTGGACCTGTGCTTAACCATCCTTAAAGTTAAATCATTTTATTAGTTGTGAAACGAATGCTTGCCCATCAACCATGTCAGCCCTACGAAACCGGGCCACTCGAACGTATCGAGCGAACAGCCAGACGTAAGCAGGGGGCAATTGGATCAGCTAGAGTTGATCAAAATGCCCCTACAACATCATCCTCACAAGGAGTGCCGAGGCCTCCATCGCCTGTCCAACGAACAAGCGACGATTATCCTACAAGTTTTCACCCTACTTCACAAGGGTTAGTAGCAGCGGCTTCTGCTCTGGTTGGCCTATCACTAGCCGTGGTCCTTCCCGGAATTCAGAGCCATCACTGGCTGGTGACCCCTCATCTCCCACTCACTCTGCTTCACTTTCAGTCAGATCTGGAAGCAGCAGCCATTACTAGTATCTCACTCCCGCACACCCTGAGCGTATAGCTCCAATCCCAGTGGAAGTTGGTATAGTTGGTCCCTACTCTGGATTGAACCCCAGCCTAGACTCTGATCCATTCAGAAATGCATTTTGAGAGTTCCATGCTGTTAGTTTTGCGGCAGCTATTACCCCTAATCACATACAGGTGAAGCAATTTGGTTGTATGATTAAATTGAGAGCAATAGATTTGAAGCTATTGCTCAGGTCAGATGACAAACGGATCACGCGGACTGTTGTGAAATGCATCCGTTAAAGGCACCAGTTGTGAAACTATCGCCTTTTGCTGAGGCTGTTAAGCCAACGCTAAGCACTTAAAGCACTCAGTGCTTGTCCTCACAGCAGGACATTATCATTCATGTTTTATCATGACTGCCGCTTTTTTTTTGCTAGACCCTTCATCTTGATGTTTGCAAACCTATGATTACTTGTTGATAATGTCGTTCACAATTCTGTAATGGGCCTTTATTACAGGGTTAAAGATTCTGGCAGTTATTGTGCTAGAAACAGCAGGTGCTGGATTCATGTCAGCCTCGTAGGGTTTGGCACTTTCATGGGTAACGTTACCGCTGCTGATAATGGCAGGCAGAGTATTGTCTCATACTCTGATTGTTTACACCTGCAACTGAGTTGTGTTGTCTACTGAGCTGCATCATCTTAGCTTATCGTTGATTTGCTTTAAGTTGTATCCCTTTGATGTTCATGATTATTTGAGATCATGGATGTCTTATCTTCCGCGTATGCTGATTGGCAATGCTGACTGCGCTGAGTATAGGGTTGTTCATGACACTGGTCTTAACACTCTACTCTCTAGCGGCCATGTCGTATCCACTACTGTTCAAGGACCCTATGCTTTATGATGAACCTCATATTGTGGTACCTGTTGTGTCTGCAATAACTCCTTCAACTATAATACTCTAAGTTTTCTGAGTTGGAGGGGGGTGACAGAAAGACAGCGTATTTCAAGTTTGTGTTACTTACTGCCTGCTTTCTTAATCTGATAAAGCAGCTCACTACTCAGAAGAAGAAGGAGCGCTGAGATCAACGCAGGGTGAACAATCCGCCTCACAGGCGCAACATGAGGTAATTCATGGGTATTGTCCCACGGGTTAAAGCAAGTACTGAAAATCAAACGATCTGGGCAAAAGCTGACAAGCTACCGCCTCGCACCCCTCGGGTGTTTCATTATGATCATGACATAATTGCTACACATGCTACTGTGTTTTCTTTGATGATGTTCTCAATTTTACTGAGGATCTTGAGACACACCTTCAGGTGGTTGCCAAGCTGTTTGCATCATTCAAATTGGTGAAAGCTCACCCTGGTAAAAGTAGGATATGCTTTCCATGCATTGAGTATCTTGGCCACAATATTGGTAGCCTACTAGGGTTGACCCTTAATGAAGTTAAGGTAGCAGCCATTAGAGCACTACTGCCTAATCGTCCTAGCTAGAAGGGCAATACGCTAGGTGGTCTGTCATGCTTAGTGAATGTAAGTACCTAAAGTACCAGCTACAGGCCCTATGGACTTTGCTCACATTATGGGTAATGTTATATGTCAGATGATGACGTCAATGCATCACAATCTGCTTTGTTTACACCCTCATCATCTGAGTTTTTGTTGCACACTGCTGCATCTCAACGTGTCATTGACTCACAGCAGCATGCTATTGATGTGCATGATTTGAGTTCCGCCATTACCGCCATGGATGTCTCAACATGTCATTGACTCACAGCAGCATGCTATTGATGTGCATGATTTGAGTTCCGCCATTACCGCCATGGATGTCTCAATGTGTCATTGACTCACAGCAGCATGCTATTGATGTGCATGATTTGAGTCCCGCCATTACCGCCATGGATATCTCAACATGTCATTGACTCACAGCAGCATGCTATTGATGTGCATGATCTGAGTTCCACCATGGATGTCTCAACGTGTCATTGACAAGTATTAGGCGAAAATAAGAGGAAAATATGAGGTAGGTACTGAGTACGTGAAAATTAGGCAGAAGTTCAAAAATGTGGACTGCGTGTTGTGGACAGGCAAACAATTGAGTGCGCGTGTTTAAAATGCATGAAAGCCCAAAAATTCGTGTAAAGCACTGAAATTCTGCGTTAGGTTAATTTGTTTTTGTTCAGCAACGCCTAATATATTTGTTTTTGTTAATCCACGCCTAACATGAAATGCCTTATTAACACATTAGTCAGACAATATCTGATCTTGGAAATTTTTACAGGATTCTGAACTAATAGGTCACATGGTCCTAGAATGCATATCCTGACCGGCATAACTTAGCAGATGTCACCTCGCAAGAAATATTTTGAAACAAGTTCACTTCTGCCTCATGATCTGATGAAATATAGATGTTGAATACCCTTCCTCGATATAATATAGGAGATGCAGTAGTATGCATAATCTTGATAGTCTCTGTCAACCTTTCTTCTCAAATTAACGATGAGATTGATTCAAGAACGGTCACTCGTGTAGCACTTTATGGCATTCTGCTACAAAACGTTTCAGAAAAACAGGATTCCTCATGCTCACCATGCGCAGGCGGTAGCGCATATGATAAGGAATATCTAGTAGCATCAGATCTTAATTTGTCATTATCGACGACAGCAAGCTCCCCTTCCGAAATATCCGAAAGCAACAAGGAGCATCACAAGCAGAAGGCCTCTCTTGTTATTTCTTGCTGTCATTTAAGGTGAGAACTTCCATTTATGAAGACCGCATTAATAATTGCGACCTTTACCGTCGTAACCGATGATGACTACAGGCCAACAGTAGCGGCAGATTATGTCTTTAAACTTATTGGAGATGATGCCTGTGAGCTTTACGATTTAAATGTGATGTTGTTCATCGAGCTTTAGTATAATATTCTAGCAAAGGATAATATTATAGCACTCTGACTACTCTGACAGCAGGCAGACCACATAGACCACTAAGACCACATAGGGTCGTAGCCTAGGTAGCCAAGATTATTGTTAGTCCTACTAGTTGATCTGCTCATCGTTGCAAAGATTATGGTAATTCCAGGTTAACCTGATTTTTTTGTTGCAGGCCAGAATGCTACCCAGCTCCTTTCTCTTCAGTGGACTTAGTGGACTGCTTTCATTCAGCAGGTCGTAGTGGCGGTCACAATCATTATGCTTGTGGTTGTCCACAACAGACGGATTCAACAATAATAATGGAAGCTTCTACCATTTTTGATGGCCTATCTGTTGTGCTGCAAGGGGCTGAGGAAAAGGAGGTGAAGGAAGTTGCGGATGATGACAGCAGTGATTATTATGAGGTCGTGGAGAGCGGCCGCTGCCAACTAGATGTCTACGAGGATGCTAACTGTGGTGTGGATATTAGTGTGGAAAGCGTGGAAGCAGTGACAAAGGGTCTGCCAAGTGTGTTGAGATGTGTGGCCATGCTTGAAGCCCTCCTCCATGATGTTGTTGGAGGCATGGAAAAGGTCCAACGCATGAATAAGCTAGACTCATCAGCCTCCTCCAAGCACTTGCTGCGGCAAACTGAGCATCAGGGTGGTGGTGATCAGTTGGAGAGGCAGTTGATTGCATCAACTGGCGTCGGCTGCAGGCGGGCTGTAGCTGTGAGGAGGCTGAGGAGCAGGAAGAGGCAGGTCGTGGTGCAAAACCGCCAGATGAACACCGCGTGGAAAGGCAAAATTCAAGAGCTTAAGGAGGAGCTGCAAACCATGAGGGTACACGCTCATGCTCTTGAAATGGATAAAGCTCAGTTACAGTTGAGGGTGGGGGCCTTAGAAATAGATGCCTCTGAATTGGTTCCCCAAATGACTGAGCTTCAGGTTCAGCTACATCAGCAGAAGCTTCAAGCCTGGACATGGGGGGTTCAAGTCTTTAACATAGCCCTTTCAACACCATTGTTAGATCTTGATCTGAGCTGTACCCCGAAGTGTACCCTGGTGGAGGTTGCCCGAGGAGGCTGCGGATTGGTGTTCCGCATGCAGGATGAAAACCATCTTAGAGAGGACCTTGTATTGAAGGTTCCCTTAGAGGTATGCATTTGCTGAATCAATAGCTCGTTAAGAACGTGACAGGACATTGAGTAAGAATACATTGAAATTTATAGTATATTGCACAAACACAAACATGCATCCTCATTACATGTTCTACATGCTATACATGCTCCGAGTTACTGTTGTTACCTATTAGTTTGCACCACCCTTGTTTGAAGGTGGACCATGGTTATTTATTGGGGAGGGAGGCAGTGACGATGCAGTACGCTCAGGGTCCGGGTGTGGTGGCCTTGCTGGGATACCTCAAGGGGAACATTGAGGCTGGGGAACCCCTTGTGAGAGGCCTTGTGATGGAGATGATGGACATGGGGAGCCTTCAAGAACTTATTGGAGGGTGAGTCTAGTGAGTCAGCAAAGGAGGATCTCCATAACGGTCTGGAGCAACTGTTTAGAACATCTACGTGCTGAAAGTCCACTTGTTGTAAATAAGCATGATTACAACAATGACTGTTGTGGATGATTGATCTTTTTAAAAGCTGATTACCACATTGTTGAAAAAGGAGGAACAAGAGACATAACTCAACAATTATGCATCCCCTGCACAAATGCTGACAGTGCCAATAATGTGTATTCTTCCTCTTCCTAGACTGTTGATTCCCTTGGAGAGCACTGTGGACATCATGCTACAGGCTGCTGTGGGCCTTCAGAGCCTGCATGATAAAGGCCTCATCCACATGGTGAGCCAATTACATGGTCCGCACATCATCGGAGTGTGGTTATGAAGTCAAGGTCTGATCAGACAATGTGCTTGCAGTTTGAAACGTATTCGTTACATTTGCATATTCTGTTATCTATGTTATCATCATTAAACCCTTTAGAGTTTATTGTTTCCATCAAGTCGTCAAGAGGAGCAGACATGTTCATGACCTTTCCAAAGGATATTCTGTTGGATTTGCATTATTTTCTGCTGATGCAATCACATTTGATGCATGTTCTGCTGTGTACAGATTGCAGACTTTGGTTTTGCTGAGTATGTGGGCACAACTGAGGGCTTTGTTCTTGGGCCTACAAGTGGCACCCCAGGCTACATGGCTCCAGAATGTTACATCACTGCAGCTAAGGTGAAATGTTGCATGAGCACCGCAACCTCGTGATAAGATGTGCTATAATGTGTTCAATGCAATTCATAATGTGGTCAGAGTTATCAGGACTGAATAGAGTAGAGGACTATTAGCAGAGTCTTCCTTTGAGTTATCATTGTAATCATTGACTTGTTTCCGGACTCAACGTCAAGTACCACACTTTTGTGATTGCTTCATTCTCATACTAACAACTATAACAACCTGTGCTTTGTTTTGCTGCGAAGGTGAGCATGAAGGTGGATGTTTTTGCATTCGGGCTCACCCTCTTTCACCTCCTCTATGCCTCTGAGGCGAGTAAGGAGCCCTGCATCCCAGAACTAGAGCGTCTGGCATTGCAGACTAAAGGCAGTCCTCCTACTTTGAGTCCTCAGCATATTCCCAAGTACTCTCACCTTCCATCATGCTGCCAGGAGGAGGTGACAGCGATAGGCGGCATCATTGCAGCATGCATAAGTGAGGAGGTTGTGTTGCGGCCCAGTATGCAGGAAGTAGTGGAGGAACTGCAGCAGATTCAGCAGAGGGTGGCAAGAAGACTGAATAGACTGAAGGATGTGTCTGCTCCTTATGTGGACATGTTAGCTGCTGGCATCAGTCCTGAACTACCTGAACTGCTGGCCTGCTTTTACAGCGCTAACTTAACGGGCCTGGACCCGCCCTTGGACAGCTGCCGCAAGAATTACCTCCCCACATCCCTCAGCATGTAGCTGTAGCGGCGTGGATGGTGGTGACCACATAGACCACACCCACGGCTCCCCCTTTGACCATTGCTGATCATGAGTGGCAGGCGGGCCTAGATACATACGACCCTGCAACAACAGAAATAATTATACATGATGCAGCAGGATACGGTATGTCGAATCCATAGCTGCTACTACTAGGTGGAGGAATGTGATAACAGAGTGCACAGACCCCATTATTCCAGTAGGGCGGATGAGTACTGACTACACCCCATGGTTTGGACCTAGTGGGTCGTCATGGTATACTGGCGGCTGGATGAGTACTGACTACACCCCATGGTTTGGACCTGGGTCGTCATCATGGCATACTGGCGGCTGGATGCCCTCAACTACCTCAACTACCTCAACACTAGCAGGAATGGTGAATCATCCTCTGCTCTTCCAATGCTCATTCCTGAAACGGAGGCTGCTGCCTGGGCGGGATGAGTAGTTCATCACAGTGGTAATGACCATAATGACTCCCTAGTAGTAGCTAGAGAGAAGGCTGGCATAGCTTCCCTCACCTCAGCAGATGAGGAATAATGCATCATGATGAGTAATGATCAAGCAGCAATAGAGGAGTGTTGCGACCACCAGACACAGGATTCTACTAGGGTTGTACTAGTTGTAATAGTTGTACTACTTGTACCAGTTGTACTAGTAGTTGTACTAGTTGTACCACACTTATTTCATTTCTAGAAAGCCCAATGCATCAATACCATTATTAGTACCATCTGGGTCAAGGCTATGTTGATGCACTACTACAATTGGATCATTGAGCCAGCAGGAGGAGGTAGAGGAGGGGGACAATGTGGCTGTTGCTGCTGTTTTTGCTTAAAATGTAAGTATTGGGGGTCTACATTATTGGTACCACATTTGAATCAACAGTGGGTGGTTCCATGGGATGAAGTTGTGCTTGAGAAGGTTATTAGGCTGCTCTGTACTATCTGTACTATCTGTACTACTATCTTTACACACTTCTGGTGGTTGATGTAACAACGACCTGCAGTTGATGCTCATCGTCCACCCTGCTCACATCAAAATCCTGCCGCAGGGGACTTCATAGCTCTTCTTTTGTTGGGTCGTGCTGTCTGGAGGCTTTTCTCCTTCACTGTGTTTTGGTTTAAGATGCGACCAGAATTTCCCGGCCCATACACGGCAGCTGTCAAGAACTTATTTTCTTAGATCATGAGTAAATTATTTAAGCCGTCTGGATCTCTCAATTAGACTATTTTGACGAAGTTCTTATTTGCCTTATTGTGTTGTGATAGGCATAGTTGTGAAGTCTGCCGCTGTCATGTCGCGCTGTGCATGCTCTTTCATGTTTGATCAATACCTTTGAAACGTATGAGTTCACACTCCTGCTTAGGCAGTATGATGTTTTATTGTGTTGTTATTGATTCCTACTTGAAATGTATTAGGGAGACTCATTGAAAGTATTTTCCTACCTTAGACTACTTAGACATGCCTTATTATGATATTCATGTTGAGAATGCGTACATTATGCTTCATGGATCTCAGTTGATTGCGGCCAACACGAGCCCTTGCTCAATTATACTTGTTTTCATTTACAGGATTTCATAATGTAATTTTGTTTTATCGCTTTGCATCTTACATGAGCAACCTGCTTGTAACAACTCTATTCGTCATAATGTGCCTTGATAAATTCAGTATTATACCTAACAGTTCCTCGCTGATCTTAGGATAGCAAGATCCAAGGGAGGATGTGATACCACTTCAGTACTCTCTCTTTAGACTTGCAGCTGATGCAGAGGGCTGCTATTCAGTGCTTGCGAACTGAGTTATCGGGTCTGCAGACTGATTAGGTACGGCAGCACGCCTAACAGCCTGCTGCGTGTCCACTACACCGAAGCTGCGATTTCATCTTTTCTCATTCTAACATCAAACGGAGGATACTAGGCAGCACATGATTTTGATAAACTCGAGGCGGCAGTCGACGCTGTTTGGGGCATGAAAATCATTAGTTTCCGTTCAGATCTCTTGCATATTTCATGAATCGCTTGTTGATTACTTGCATATTCTCATGCGTCGCTCTTCATTTTACACTCAAATGTGCAGCAGACGAGTACGATCTCTCTAATAACTTTGGAAGGTATTTGAGGTAAGGAACGTAGCAAGTGAATATTAATTTTATATAATTGTAAAGAAAGCTTTGAATTCATCAGTGACTTCGTTAACGTTTCCACGACCTGCTACTCATGCACAGAGAAAACACTCATAACCTTCCTGGGCTAGCTAGCTATGCTGCTGATGGTGGCATTGTGGTCACAAGCATATTCAGCAGAGGATACCGTGAGATAGCTGCTGTGAGTGTTGATATTTTGATCTTATTGGTTAGAACCTTCTGTTGTGAAGTTGAGGCTGATCTTAACTGGTCACCAGGGTTAGCATCTTAGCACTTGCATTAACCTTAAACTGGCTACCTTCACTTCACCCCTTTCACCCCTCTGCAGAATTTTATGTACTCACTGGTGAGATTCGGGCAAGTCCACAGAGTGTTGATGGCAACATTTGAAGAGAGCTCTCTGCTAGAGTGCTTGAGCCTCGGCTTCATATGCTTTGATGCTTCTGGGTTACTGAAGGAGAGCTTGAGCACGAATCAGGACATCCAATATGGTTCTGCACAGTACCACAAGGTGAGTGGCTGACTGTGGCCGAGAGTAGTAGTAATATGGCTCTGCACAGTACCACAAGGTGAGTGGCTGACTGTGGCCGAGAGTAGTAGTATTATTACAAACTGTATGAGCGGCAAGGCTATCTTTCAGTGCACTCTGTGAGCAGTAGTAATCTTGCACAGAGTCGTTGTAATAGTTGAAGGCTATTCTGTATGGGTTTAGCATTAAATTATTGCAATGCTGCATTCCAGATTTAGATATTTATTCGTCTGAAGAGGTTGTTTTGCAACTGCTGCCTCGCTTATTCACCAAGATTTACTCGTCGCTCTCTTCTGCTGTGGACAGTCATTGTGGCATTCTAGCAGTTTGAGATCTAACAATCAAGGCTCATACTGTGCACTGCACTTCCTTTTGATTCTGTGGCACTGATGGTGTTGGACCCTGCTGTACAGCTGATGTGGACGAAGCCTTTAGTGATCAATGCGTTGCTACAGCTTAACTACAACGTGCTGTACAGCGACCTGGACACAGTGTGGTTTAAGGGGGCTATACGATCCATGTCCACACCTGCTCTGCTGTACGATGCTGATGTGGTCGGGATGAATGATGGGAATGCAGGTACAGCTGTTGGTTGATGGATGAATAAGTATGAGGTGCTACAGTTGCCATCACATGACATTACGGAGCCATTCAGCAGTGAACCACTGAGTGAGGCTTGTATCCACTCAGGGGCTGCACTTGTACTGCAAACATGATCACTTGAACCCAAGTTCCCTGCATGTGTACTGCACACATTTTCTCTGCATGTGCACTACGCACATGTCCCCTGCATGTGTACTGCAAATGTCCAGTTTTTTTAAACATGCGAGGCCCAATGAGTGCTGGGTACTCTTAATCAACTTTTTGCGATGGAGCTTGCATCAGTCAAGTTCAAATTCTTGTTGCACGCTGTTCGTCGGTCGTTACAGAACATTGACGACTGCAGGCTACCCTAATGCTGGAAATATGTTCCTCAAAGCTAATAACCGCACCAGACGGCTGCTAGATTCGTGGCTTAAGGAAGGTCAGAAAGGGAGTGGCCAGTCAGACGGGCACTTGAGGGAGGACAAGCACGACCAAGATGGGTTGCGAGATATTAAGCAAGCAGCTTGGGATACTTGTAACTCGTCAGATTCATGTCTTAGTAAGTGGTAGTGAATAGTGATGATGATTGGCCCATTATTTTCATGACTCATTCCCTTGATTAAAATACCGAATCTGGTAGCGTCTGGAACAGAAATCATTTTGAAAATGAGTGTTTGACTACCAGTGAAGTGTCGCTCTCCATGACAACAATAATGCGCTCATATGTTTGGGTGACATTGATGGCATCCAATCAATGATGATCTACACTTGACAAATCCTGACTGTAAGGATGTCAAATCACAATGCTTTGTCTGAGTCTGGATGCTATTCATTGCTTCCATTATCTGACTCCATGATGAAATCAGGATCCTCACAATTCATGGTCTCAGTCTGGATGCTGTTCATTATTGCTTCCATTATCTGACTCCATGATGAAATCAGGATCCTCACAATTCATAGCCTCAGTCTGGATGCTGTTCATTGCTTCCATTATCTGACTACATGTTGTCCGAGTCATCAGGATCCTCACAATGAATGAGGGCATCAAGTACAAGGTCACAGTAACACCCATGGCGTAATGCCTGCCACCATGATGATTATTATGTCCCTCTGTCATCTCCTCAGAGATCCGGGGGGATGAGGCTACCTTGATTGCCTCGGTGTGGCTTCACCCATGGCATGGATGTCCTTGGGATAACTCAGGCTCAAACTTCTGTCTGGACACCAAGTTCGCTTACTTGCACATTTTCTGTACAAACCGTAAGTGATGTTGTGCACATTCGCAACAATCTATGATGTGTGATGTGTTACATGGATCTAAGATGTGGGACAATGTGTAACATGGATCTAAGAGATGTGATGTGTGGCATTGATGCTACTATGAGTATTAATGATGGGTCTAGCTGTAATCTGAGTCATTGTAGTCTTTGACAGTAATGTTTGTGCGGCAGTACCATTATCATTCTTTATGAACAGTAGAGACATCAGCATTATCATTCTTGATCAACAGTAGATGAGACATCAGCATTATGTTAAAACTGAGCAGCAATGCATAATTCTTGAATGACAGGATCGTTCAGTTCAAACTGAAACAACCAATCTTTTGTTTCATGTTCTAATTTTTGCTCACAAATTAGCTAGTTACTGTTTGGATTTTCTGTGCGCAGAGGGCGTCCCTGCTAAGACCAAGATGGCAAAGGAGCTGGGTCTATGGTTCCTACATTCAGATGCGGCATCAATACATTTCCGTGGGGCTCGTTGGGATGCCCTGATTGATTACAAGATTCAACATGAATTGGACCAGAAAGATCCTATGAAAGTGCTGCCTTGCCCTCGAGATGCTCTTGTTTGGACCTAGAAAGATGATGTAGGTCCACAAGCCACACCTACCACACCAGTACCTAGTACAAATGGAGAAAGATGATGTGGACCTGACTAGCCTAGCCATAGTAACCATTGTTAGCAATGTGACAGCTGTTGCAGGTGTCCAATTTAAACACTGAACTACGTCGTTGTTGAAGGCTTGTGGGCCGCAAGCTCTGATCCCACACAGACCATGTAGCCAAAATGTGTAGCTGATGTGAGAGTGATATCTGACTTGATGGGTAGATATAGGTCATAGGGATCATCATAATGCCATGCTGACAGTTTTAAGAGCTTTTGAGGTAAGAGAAACAAGCAATCAGTGAAACTAGTAAGTACTGCATCCTTTAAAGGTAAGTACATCCTTACCTTTACCTTTAAAGGTACATCCTCCTATCCTTAAGCATATTATTAAACTTGAGAAATCTTGATCTTTGTTCTTTTGAAAACTCGGGGTGCTAGGGATAGAACAATATGTAAATACGTTCGTTAATATTTTGTAATGATTTATTCAAATCACTCCTAACAAGTTATAATAAATACCCTACACTATACCCATTATGAGTAAAGGCACATTCAAAGCAACATTGCTTTTCAATGTATGTTCATACTTTCAAACATACAGAATCACGTAGTGACCTCACTGCGATTTAAACAACATTGTCTTTGCATAAGAAAGCAGCCTAGGGAGATATAAGATCAGGTCTAGTAGCAGCTGCTGCTGTAGCATTTGCTGGTCCTGCTTCATCACGTCTTGGTGCCAAGAGCAATTGCTGCGCGCTTACTGCTCCGAAAACAAACTTAATGGCCCTGGCTGCGAACCTTGCTGTCAGTTGAGAGCTAAGATTGTTCACTAGCTCTTGAGCGCCCGGCTGCCTCATGAGACCCTCCAGTCTTGGCCACAGCTGTCATAACACAGTAGCAACATAATAACGAGCAGGTGAGATGACACAAAAGTAATAAGCAGCTGTCATAACACAGTAGGAACATAATAACGAGCAGGTGAGATGACACAAAAGTAATAAGCAGCTGTCATAACACAGTAGCAACATAATAACGAGCAGGTGAGATGACACAAAAGTAATAAGCAGCTGTCATAACACAGTACGAACATAATAACGAGCAGGTGAGATGACACAAAAGTAATAAGCAGCTGTCATAACACAGTAGCAACATAATAACGAGCAGGTGAGATGACACAAAAGTAATAAGCAGCTGTCATAACACAGTAGCAACATAATAACGAGCAGGTGAGATGACACAAAAGTAATAAGCAGCTGTCATAACACAGTAGCAACATAATAACGAGCAGGTGAGATGACACAAAAGTAATAAGTACAGTGTCAGGTAAGGGAATGATTCAGTGAAGAGAGCTACGTGACAGACTAGACAGACTCAAGTCATGATAGTTATAGCCTGAGTCAACGTCCTTGTGCATACTGCAATGAAGCAATCACCACCTCCCGTAATTCGTTCTTTAACTGCTGCAGGGAGTGGCGAGCTTTCTGAGAGCTTTCAATACCCACCTTCAGGGCAGCTGCTCTGAGCTGGTTCATAACGTTCATGACATCACCAGGTGTGAGCAGACCCAGAGGCCCTGTGCCCTGAAGTACAGAAGGTATGTATATAGGCAGAGTATGAGAATGTGCCCTGCAGTACATATAAGGTATGTATATAGGCAGAGTATGAGAATGTGCTCTGCAGGTTATTCGGTATGCATGTAATATGAACAGAGAATGGAAATGTACCCTTCAGATTAGTAGGCATGCATGAAGGCAGAGAATGGGAATGTGCCCTGAAAGTTAGTAGACATATGTAAGCAAAGAATTATGAGTACAGTGAGCTGTTATGTGAGAACTAGTAATCACACACTAAGGTGTCCATGAGCTAAAGAAAGGAGCTGTGATGTAGGAACTAGTACGTTAACACACTAAGGTGTCCATGAGCTAAGGAAAGGAGCTGTGATGTAGGAACTAGTACGTTAACACACTAAGGTGTCCATGAGCTAAGGAAAGGAGCTGTGCTCTCAGAAAGGAATGTAGATAGTTGAAGGGAGTCAATAAGAACCTGCGGTGCTCTTCATAATGTAGATAGTTGAAGGGAGTCAATAAGAACCTGTGGTGCTCTTCATAATTTCAAAACATATCTACCCTGAGTTTTAGTGACACAAGGGATGACTATTCACCTTACTGGGTTTTAGAGAGGAAAGATATGAATCTACACAGCCCAGAGTACGAATCTACACAGCCCAGAGTATGAATCTACACAGCCCAGAGTATGAATCTAGTACACAGCCCAGAGTATGAATCTACACAGCCCCTTCAGAGTATTATTCTCTTCTTTGCAACAATCTACACAGCCCCTTCAGAGTATTATTCTCTTCTTTGCAACAATCTAGCCTGATTTCTCACATCATGATGCATGATGATGCATGACGATCATTTGCCCTTGCTGTCCCGAAACGACCGCATTTATTTGCCTGTCCTGAAACCTCACTGATGACTCACCCTGAAAGAGATGAGGCTTAGTCCATCGAATGCTCCTCCACTACCTGATGACAATGATGATGAGGTTGAGATGTCAATGCTGCCATCTGCTGCCCCCCCTCTGCTGCTGGCAAAGCTTGTTGATGCAGAGGGTGCTGATGCAGCAGCAGCAGGGAGCCTGGCAGCCAAGGCACTGAGGAGCACTCTGGCTCTGCTCCTGGCCTCCTCCTCCTTTGGCTGTAAGGGCACTAAGAGCTCTGCTAGCTGAGGGCTACCTGTCCTCCCCGACAAGTCCTGGCGCACAGTCCCTAACAACATAATGGCAGTGAGATAAGAAGTTACAACACTGTTCCTACTTCCTAAACCAGCAACAATCTACTCCGTTCAAGAGCCTTTGTTCTCACTTCTTAGGCAATATCATTCTTATCCAATGGCAATAAATCTAGGGTGCACTCATCACCACCAGCCCAGCAGGTACCCAATGGCATGCCCACCTCAGCTAAGACCTCACCCCACCATTACAACCCACATGCCTGTTAATAGCGACGCTTAGGTCCTTGTTAACAGAATTCCAACTCATTCATCTCTCACCCGCTGCCCAAGCATCAATCATCCTAGCCACCTCAGAGACGATGAGTGTTCTCACACTTGAGGCACCAGATGACAGAAGCCACTCCCCAAGGAGCCACAACTGGGTGGGGTCAAAAAACTGTGGCAGCAGCAGCAGCAGCAGTAGAAATAAGAGCACTACCCTGGTTTCAGTAAAGCAGCAGCAATAAGAGCACTACCCTGGTTTCAGTATAGTAGCAGCAATAAGAGCACTACCCTGGTTTCAGAGCACCAGGAAGATAGAACATAATCAGATTTGCAACAGCAAACTGATCAGGCTTCTGTACAGCAGGCAAATCTAAATCAGGTGACCTGTTAAGTATGTTCCACCGGCAGTACCTGCATCTGAAATCCAGATCATGCATTGCCTGAACTTGCATAATGATATAATGTCCATCATGAGATCACTTAGGGTATAAGTACCTGACTCTTAGGGTATAAGTACCTGACTCTTAGGGTATAAGTACCTGACTCTTAGGGTATAAGTACCTGACTCTTAGGGTATAAGTACCTGACCCTTAGGGTATAAGTACCTGACCCTTAGGGTATAAGTACCTGACTCTTAGGGTATAAGTACCTGACTCTTAGGGTATAAGTACCTGACCCTTAGGGTATAAGTACCTGACTCTTAGATCCTTCCTTCATCAAGTTCTCCAAACGATTCCATCGGAACGTCCCATCCTAAATGAAAATGACGTCACAAGAAGAATGGATTCTTCATGAGACATAATCAAGCACAGGGAAGTGTGGAAATAGTGTTGAGAAACACATCGCACATTGTATAATTGAAAAAGAATGATGTAGAATCAAAAGTATTCCTTTAAGGTAGGACTCCTTGAAATGGCCGTTTTAGGAACCCGCATGACACACAAACATACCTTGATGATGAGCTCTTCAAAGGATGTTCTCAGCTCTGGGGCCGGATCCGTCAGCAGTCGACTTGCCATGTATGGATACGCCCTGCCTAGGAGTTTGTACCTAAGTATGGATGGCCATGTATGAATACGCCCTGCCTAGGAGTTTGTACCTAAGTATGAATAGCCATGTATGAATAAGCCCTGCCTAGGAGTTTGTACCTAAGTATGGATGGCCATGTATGAATACGCCCTGCCTAGGAGTTTGTACCTAAGTATGAATAGCCATGTATGAATAAGCCCTGCCTAGGAGTTTGCACTTAAGTATGGATAGCCATGTATGAATACGCCCTGCCTAGGAGTTTGTACCTATGTATGGATAGCCATGTATGGATAAGCCCTGCCTAGGAGTTTGTACCTATGTCGTATGGATAGTCATGTATGGATAAGCCCTGCCTAGGAGTTTATACCGCCTAAGATTGCACATCCATTGCAATGAAAAGTAGAGTGGGATTTTGAATTGGTTCACCGCATTTGGCTATGGTGGTTATTGCCTTCATCAAATCATGATTCTGACTCCTGATTGAACCTTTTGGTTCAAGAGCATGAACATTGACGCTGCATGTTTCATAGTGGATTCAGGAGCATGAACATTGCCGCTGCATGTTTCATAGTTAAGACGGCTAAGGAAAAGGATAATATCCAACAGGCTACTGAACACAATGCAAGACTTGTGTGCTCACTTGGAATCAGCTTGTAAGGCCAGCCCTTCTAAGACAGTCAATGACCTTAGAATAAGTGCGTAGTAGGGAGGTACCTGCATGCACAGATAGGAGAACAGGATTTCGACATGCACCGTCTCATCACCTTTTCCCTACAGTCAGCTATTATCATTCACTACAAAGAGTAAACAGAAAGGCGGTACATCACCTTGAATGGGAAGGCAGTACATCACCTTGAATGGGAAGCGGAAGAGCACCTCTCCAAGTCCATCCACGATTGACTTGAAGTTGAGATTTGACACGGATTGATCCAGAACATCATCAAAGAACTCAGCAAGTGCCGGGGCGATGGGGGAGGTGTCCACAGATCTATCCATGAACTGCAAGTTAGGAATCAAGGAGGTCGTGAAAGGAAACTTCCTGATATTACTGTTAATGGTTTAGGTTTTACATATGTATATGAGTGGAGAGTGATGGTGCAAGCATAGGCCTCATTATGATGCTAGTCTGGTGTCGGTTCATCAGATATAGACATTATGATCAATGCATGATGTTTTAACAGGTTCAATCACTACTTCTGTGCAGCACTCTAGGTATTGAAGATCTTTTGTAAAACATTTGTCACACAAAGCATCAAGGGGAACAACAATATCTTTATTCCATCCAAGCAGCTAGCAGATGGTAAATTTGATGTTATTGCGCAGAAGTCATTGCATTACAACTTTCCTGTCTGGCACACACCTCAAGAGTGTAGTAGTCACGGCACATGGCTTCATAGTCCCGGTTCACAAGGTGCACCACATGCTCAATGATGGCATACCTGAGTTAAGGAGGGCAGGCAGCATTCTTGAACTATGGAATAGTTGACTAGATAGGGAATAGACTAAGGAGTATGATAATCAATCTTGAAAATAGGTTTGGTCAACAGAAATGATCATGATGAGTGTGTAAGCGGGCAGTTGCCTCCATGAGCGAGCATGCATGGTCAAGCTGTCATGGCATAGAGCACTGGAGCACTGTGACCTCCATTTATCATGAGCTGAGGCGTGGGCACTAATGCTGCTATTAAAGGAGTGAAGTTTCAGGATAGTTGTGTTGTTCATACATATTCATACTGAGGCGCTTCACCCATCATTGTGTTGTTCATACCTGGCATACTGAGGCGCTTCACTCATACCTGGCATACTGAGGCGCTTCACTCATCATTGTGTTGAGTATACCTGGCATACTGAGGCGCTTCACTCATACCTGGCATACTGAGGCGCTTCACTCATACCTGGCATACTGAGGCGCTTCACTCATCATTCCAAAATCCAGGTACACCAAGTCGCCTCCCACAGTGGCAAGCAGGTTACCGGGATGGGGATCGGCATGGAAGTAGCCTGACGACAGTAGGGCCATACCACATTGACAGTCAGGACAATAGAGTAATATTGTGTAATATGGATAATATAGATAGAGTAATTTGCCTGAAAATAAGTTAAAGCCTGTACTACCTGTACCTCGTAATCATGCACTTTCAAAATGGAGACTACTGCATGTTCAAAGAAATAATGGTGACAATTTACTTCAGTTTTGTACACGTGTGCATAGCTTGGAAAGGGAATGTTGAAACAGTAGCTAGCTAAATGAACAGCCTACCGTAGTCCAACAGCTGCCTCAATGAACACTCGACTCCAACATTTACAAAGTCCACAACACTCAGGCCAGCTGCAGCCATGCTCTGATAGTGAGGAGGACAAGAGAGGTAGCTGAGGCATTAGTAGATGAAGAGGATGACAGAGGTAGCTGAGGCACTAGTAGATGAGGAGGATGACAGAGGTAGCTGAGTCACTAGTCAATACAAGGACGTGCAGTGTTCACGCAAGTTTGAACTTCACACTGCAGTCTCTGACCTTATGCACAATGTGTGACCTGTTTTCAATCACTGTAATGATTGAACCTCACCTCTTTGTCTGTGAGCTTGACGCCTTCAATCCATTCCATGCATAGCACCCTTCTACTGGTTGCCTTCTCATATGGATGATGTAGGTAGTCAAGGTAGTTAGTACAATAGTCATGTATGTGCATGTCATCTTTACCATCACTACACCATGAATACCACAATCCTCAATGCACGCTCATGAAAAGATGAGGCGATTATAATGCATTTCTTTCCACGCCCTCATCGCATTAATGATGATGACCATCACATATTGTAACCATGTTTTCTGAATCATCCATGGTATGGTTGTAGTGCCACATGACGTAGCAATAAGCAGGTGCCAATATTATTTACATAGGCGGCGGAGTTGGGCTCACTCAGTGAGTTTTGAAACAAAAGTCAGAATGGAAACAGAATGTATGGAATAAAGCATGTTAGAATGCTTAGATTTAAATAACAATAATAATGATGAATTCCTACCTGCCAATATATCTTGCTGGGTGTCCTCACACAGAGGACATCACCATACCCACCTGCCAATATATCTTGCTGGGTGTCCTCACACAGAGGAAATCACCATACCTACCTGCCAATATATCTTGCTGGGTGTCCTCACACAGAGGACATCACCATACCTACCTGCCAATATATCTTGCTGGGTGTCCTCACACGGGGGACATCACCATTATACCTACCTGCCAATATATCTTGGGTGTCCTCACACGGGGGACATCACCATACAGCTGCTGGAACTTCTCACAGCTGTGGCCCTCCTGCCATAGGATAAGGACACATGAGATGATGTTGACCATTGTTGAACCTATTTTTGAAATATTATTTAAACTTCTTTTGACTTGGTTTCAGCGGCCAGGTGGTGTGATGAGTAGTATTATGATAAGTTATGTGACAGATATTAGAGGTCACAGTGATGACAGATATTAGTGGTCACAGTGATGACAGATATTAGAGGTCACAGTAATGACAGATGTTAGTGGTCACAGCATCATAAGCAGAAGCAATAGCAGCCACTCCATCCTCAAGCCCTGTCATTTCGAGGCAGGTAACTAGGATAACAAGGAAAACACATCTGCTGCTCTTGTCTTGTGACTACACACTGAATTGAGACATAAATGCCAGATTGTTACACAGCAGCCTGGTTGTGACATGAATTCATACCATGATATAGTCCAACTCAGAGAACAGTCTCGCCGCAAACTCATCAACCAGAGGGACGAGGGGCTGAGAGATCTGCGATGATTCAGTAGATTCAGAGGAGAGAAAAAGTAGAGACTATTCAATTGAAGGAATGATTCAGAGCAGGAGAGGAAAAGTAGAGACTATTCAATTGAAGGAATGATGAATTTTTAATCTCAAGTATGAGCGTTGGATTCAGCTCTAGACTTCATATATAATATGTCATGGCAATACTAATAGCTGTCTCTATAATACGCAATACATCAATAGATGTTGGCAGTACATGTCATGATATCCAAGGAAAGATTATGGTACTAGTTCTCTCCTTACTGCTTTAGTGATTAAGGTGCATTCCAATTATCATGATTATGACAAACAGAGCTACTGTCGCATTTAACTAGCTATTGACGATAGTAATCTTAATAGTGGTCACCTGAGGAACATTCCTGTCCACAGCACTACCCATCAATCATAATAGTGGTCACCTGAGGAACATTCCTGTCCACAACTACCACAACACTACCCATCAATCATAATAGTGGTCACCTGAGGAACATTCCTGTCCACAACACCCATCAACCGTCTCAGCAACAGCATGTCCACCGCAATTGACTCCCCTATACTAGGGCGCTGCACCTAGCAGAGAACGACGTGCAGTGGAAACAAGTCACGACGGCTAGGTGTAAGTAGTGGATTACTACTGCAGGTAAAAAATGAATCGCCTGTTAACAGTTCTTTAGTTAAAGGTTGATGTCATTTATAGGATTTGGTGTTTGGTTTTCATCAGTAAGTCAAAGGAACAGCTAATGATGCTCCGCCCTTAAACCCTAAACCCTAAACCCTAAATAAAGTAGACGACATACCTTAATGGCCACAGACTCTCCCGTATGTAGAAGCCCCTTGTACACCTGATGAGAACATGGAAGGTCACTTGTCATCAATAACAGCCTGTTGTTGCAATCATGATAACTTCCTAGTGTTGAATTCGCACTCATGCTGGCGGTGGGCCACCGTAGGCAATGCCGGACGATTGACAGCGTATTAGCATAATGCTGTACTCATCCGCATACGTGTAAATCAGTACTATCAGAGCTGCCCTTTGCTTGTTATTGCTGATGAAAACATAACAAACAGCACAGGGAGAGACGAGGTCTGCTGAACACAATATAAGTCATAAGAAAAACAGTTTTGAATCACAGTCATCATTGTTTTGGCTATGACCTCTCACTTGGCCTAAACTAGCTGCAGCAACTGGCCTCTCGGATATCTCCACAAACACATCTCCAATGGGTCGCCCTAGCTCTTCCTCAATCACTGAAACAGCAAGCAATACACAGCGCAGATCAATGACTTACGTCCTAGCTCTTCCTCAATCACTGAAACAGCAAGCAATACACAGCGCAGATCAATGACTCACGACCTGCTAACTCTTCCTCGATCACTGAAACAAGCAATACACAGCGCAGATCAATGACGTTTGTGAATGAAAAACTAAGCTCGTCCTTCATACCTGCAAATGCTATGTCAGTTGAGAAGGCAGGTAGTCGGTCTTGGAGGCTGGACAGGGTCTCCAAATACTCTCTAGGCAACAGGTCTGGTCGAGAAGACAGCGCTTGTCCAATCTTGACAAAAGATGGACTGCATGAATGAACGGTTGTGATGAGGCGCTGACACATACCAACAAGTTAGGACAGAAGTATGGGAATCATCACTTGCTGTACATGGCGATGCATTGGAGAATTTTCCTGCTGTACCGCTTCTCTCACTGCTCATCCCAATAGAGCAGTACTATAGCCAACTACCGCATTTCAGTTACTGCTCATCCCAATACAGCACTGCTAACCAAACTATTCGAGTCAGCCTAGTTATTCTATCACTACCCCTGTAGTGGATCACTATACTACTCACCCTAGGGCTCCCAACACGTTGGTATTCTCTCACCCCTGTAGTTGATCACTATAATACTCACCCTAGGGCCCCCAACACGTTATTCTATCACCCCTGTAGTGCATCACTATACTACTCACCCTAGGGCCCCCAACACGTTTCTTAGCTCCTTGGCCCTCAGACTCAGGTTCTTGTCCACAGTCCCAAGGGCCACATCGGCTGCCACCTTTGTGATGAAACCTCCAAGTGAAGTGGAGATGTACAAGGCGCGGCTGTACACCTGTAGTGATGGCATTGGGGGGACTCATATGATGATCATGCACTGATGCTAGTGACTAGTGACTAGTCATCACATGATGATGATGATAATGATGTACTGATGCAAACCCTAGTGCTACATAGACTAATAAGCAAATGGCTTTAAGGCCAACATCTGTTGTGACGCAGGTGAAAATACTGGCACCACCTTATTTGAAGGCCTTAAAAATCATGGTACTTCCTCTTGTATGTGATACAAATACAAATAATATCCTATAATGTAATCATCCTACATCAACATCCCTAGACAAAACTCGTGATTAAACATGCAACCATTATCCTGTGACACTTGTATATGTCTGACTGTCTACAGAGACCCAAAGAAGAATAACAGATGGCATGCTTTTTCCACTCTGTCTTCAGAGACCCAAAGATGAATAACAGATGGCATGCTTTTGCCACTCTGTCTTCAGAGACCCAAAGATGAATGACAGATGGCATGCTTTTTCCACTCTGTCTTCAGAGCCGGCTTTACAAGAGAACCTTTCGTAACCGTGAACCCTGACCAGGTTCCACAAAGGACTACAAGTATCAAGAATAACATGCACCTGAGGCCAGTTACTGCTCAATACAGCTGCCAGTCGGTCTGGATCATATTTGACTCCCATCTCTTTTAGCAAGGAGGGCATCTCTGGGCTCAGAGTGGTAAGCTCCATAGCTTCCACCTAGTATCCAGCAGTGTCAGTTACAAAGTGCATGATTGAATAGGACCGCATTCCAATTCAGAAAATGTCAATTAGACGTCTAATTACTTTGCAACAATTACAGTACATACTCACCCATCCCTTCTGCCCGGCCTCATTGAAAAACCAGTCATCGCCTTTTTTTGCGTTCACTACTTTAATAAGGTTTACTTTGGAGCTGATGAAGGACGCTGAAGCCTGCTTGCTGCCCGACACATCTGAAGCATGGGCACGAGTCCATGGTCTCTTGTGAGATTTAATAGTTTCAAGGTAAAATTGGAGGCGTGGATGCTCAAACGTCAAAGAAGAAGATTTTGAGCTGTCACCCCTACTGACCCCAGAAACATGAGACGTATTGCTTAAATTCATATCATTAGCCGAGAAACAAGAAATGGTCTACAAACAAGAAACAAAGACCTGCAAGTTTTGTGGACAGTGAAGGCCTTGTGCCACATCAGCTTCACACTACCGAGGAATTCTATACGAAGTGGTGATCAGCCTGCATGTGTTGAGAGAACACGCAAACTCTATGCAAACATGAATGACCATCTTAATCACAATAACGGAACGACTGACGGACGAGCTTGATAACTTACTTGAAATTTGTCCTAGAAAGATGAATAAGACTATTTAAGTTTATTTTCTGATTAATGGCGATACAGATTGAAAGCATCACTCGAGGCAAAGGAAGGACGTTCGGAAAGTTGTTAGTTTAAGAAGCAGGACCACAGTGGGTTTGTATTCAGTCTCTTTTGCTGGTCTCTGTCCTCATATGATATCAATATCATATAGATGTGAAATGCCTTATCATCAGCGTCAGGCCTTCTTATTTTTTGAGCTGATTATAAGAAGTGTCATCTCCACTACAGCAGAAGCTGGGGGCTTGTTCGTCCCAATGCATGTATTAATGAAGGCAGGTTCTAAGCAGGACAATGAGGTGCTAATGAGTAGGATAGTCTTGGGACGAAGGATGGCCTCAGAAGGCTCCATGGATCCAATATGTCCTTAAAAGACGACCATATTCGGGCTTATTTGTGGTGCGAACTTCAGTTTTGGAAGCATCAGCAAGCTTTACTGTGAATTTCACATGTCCAGCCTGTTGAATAACCAGAATAATTAAACAGCAAGCAGTGAATAAGGAGACTCAGCATTGCCCCAGCAAGAATCACATTTGTAACCTTAGTTTACATAGCTTGTCAAACTAAATGGGCCTGTTCTGAGGAACATTTGTGAGTACAACTGTCATTCAAATGAGCGCTCAACTGCTTCCAGATTTATCAAATAATTCATTCCGGGGATGATGATATAGGCCTGCCTTTACTGCCTAAAGAATACCCAAGAAAAAGGGAAGCCACACACTCCTTAGCTTCTGATGCCACAAACTATAAAGCATATAATGATGACACCTTCTACTACTGGATACAGCTGCCAGTGATGTTCACTCCACATTTATGATGACACCTTCTACTACTGGATACAACTGCCAGTGATGTTCACTCCACATTTGTGATGACACCTTCTACTACTGGATACAACTGCCAGTGATGTTCACTCCACATTTGTGATGACACCTTCTACTCCTGGATACAACTGCCAGTGATGTTCACTCCACATTTGGGGAGGAGTAGGAGGAGCTGGAATCCTTGCATGATGTCAGGCATGAGGTAGTCCTGTCCCTTGCGCACTATGCATGGATGACTGGATTTGAACGCAGGATTGATCTGACGATCCACCTGACAATCACGTGACAAAGGAGAGAGAACCATATCAAAACAGCACATGCATCATGGTCCACTGGTATGACATTGTATTATGGACTTGTGTGTCTCGATCCTTGACATAAGATGATAATCTACATTGGCTGTACATCTTGCTGAGTCAGACATAAATATGATTTTTAAGTTGCTGAAGTGTTAGTTAACCAGTACCCTTCGGTTCAAGAATCTTACTGGTGATGTGATTGCTTTATAATCTTCACATAAATTTCATTTTGGTTTGAAGACATTCATGCGGCCTTCGGGTAACCTCGAGAGATAAATGTATTTGAATAATTGTTGAACTCGAAACATTGAGGAAAACCTCAAGTAAACAAGACTAGCAAGATAAGATTGGAGACCAAAAACCAAAGTCTACAATTGCAGTCTGAAAGTTACGTCTTTCCAAAATAAGCGCTTTATTTTGGCTGTGCCTTCACCACCACTGTGTAACCTGCTCCATTAAGACCTCCTCTGAGGCGCTTAAACAACATATAGATTCCGTAAATGCAAAGGACAACTAGTGCTGCCATCCCTAACATAGCTACCCAGCCTGTCAGGCTAAGACCTTTCAAACATTGAGGAAAACCTCAAGTAAACAAGACTAGCAAGATAAGATTGGAGACCAAAAACCAAAGTCTACAATTGCAGTCTGAAAGTTACGTCTTTCCAAAATAAGCGCTTTATTTTGGCTGTGCCTTCACCACCACTGTGTAACCTGCTCCATTAAGACCTCCTCTGAGGCGCTTAAACAACATATAGATTCCGTAAATGCAAAGGACAACTAGTGCTGCCATCCCTAACATAGCTACCCAGCCTGTCAGGCTAAGACCTTTCAAGCTGCCACGCTTGTCTCTAACAGTCAGGGGTAGCCCAGTGGTGCCTTCAATTGAAGCAAGTTGTGATGCGAGAGATGCAATAGAGAGCGATGATTCAAAGGCCTGCTTCATGTTTGGAGGTTCAGCAATATCAGCCAATACAAAACATTGATTAGACAACTTCCCAGCTATCGGAACATCTTCAGCCTCCTCCCTAGTCGCATCCTCAGTTGCTGCCAAGAGCCGCAGGTTACCATACGAGTCCTGTTTTTCCAACTGCATGAATCATCGCATGCACGATATTCTGAAAAAGCTGTTGGTGGTGATAAAAATTTGAATGATAAGACCATTTCAGTGAACACACCATGACTCTTATCCAACTTACAATGCTTGCCAGTGAACACACCATGACTCTTCTCCAACTACTTACAATGCTTGCCAGTGAAAACACCATGACTCTTATCCAACTACTTACAATGCTTGCCAGTGAACACACCATGACTCTTATCCAACTACTTACAATGCTTGCCAGTGAACACACCATGACTCTTATCCAACTACTTACAATGCTTGCCAGTGAACACACCATGACTCTTATCCAACTACTTACAATGCTTGCCAGTGAACACACCACGACTCTTATCCAACTTACAATGCTTGCCAGGCACGAACCAATGGCACCCGGTCTCTGGGCCATGTTGGGTCGTTTGGACAAACAAAGACGGTTTATGTCATCATCGCATTCCTTAGTCAAGATAGCGCCTGGCTGCCATACATAAAAGGCCATGTGTACTGCACGTCCCAACTCTTTCTGACAACCAGATGTCAAATCTGCAACCTTAGATATCTGCAAGAAATGAATAGCGCACATTATGGTCAACAAAAATATGATTAATCAACCAATCTATAACAACAAAATGTGTTCAGGACTGACGGGCATACCATGCACTTGTACACAAGACCCTCCTCGCTGTCCTTGCTATCCTCAGCTATGCACAAATTGTTCACATCCGCTCGGCAAGCTTTACGAAGTGGAGGATCCAACTTCCAATTGGCCTGCCTGAAGGAGGCAATTTACAGTCACAATCCGAACAGGATCCAAATGGTAAACCCACACTGCTTGCATAACCTGCTTACCTCCTCTGAAGCTTGTATATGATTTGATACTTGCAGTTATTTCCGAAATCAGCATCATTCATGTTCTCAGCTAGGCATCTGAACACACGAGCTTGCCCAGCTTGAACTTCTTTGCAGAAAATCTGTGAGTCCAACGTCAGCGCTTCAAATTAAGGAAATGCGGTGCGGAATCAAGGTTCAGGGTTTGAGATTTTACTAACCTGCCGTTCAGATTTACAAGACTTCATGAGACCCACGTTCAGCTCAATGCTGTTGGCCTGATTGTAAAAAGACAGAGCAGTAGTTTTGCATCATGATTGATATTAAACAGTACTACAGGGACTATGATGTAAGACAGTGCTACATGGACTATGATATAAGACAGTGCTACAGAGACTATGATATAAGACAGTACTGCAGAGACTATGATGTAAGACAGTACAACAGAGACGCAGTACTGAACTCACAGTACGAAGATCTTCAACTTGCCTCTTTTTCCTCTAATAGTAGCTCCTCCTTTCGACAAGCCTCTGTGAGCTCCTTGCGATGATCACGAAGGCATTTATGCACTCTACCCTCACCTGTCATCAATCCATTGACTCATTAAGAACACTATGCTGACACATTTATGTACTCTACCCTCACCTGTCATCAATCAATCGAGTCATTAAGAACACTATGCTGACACATTTATGTACTCTACCCTCACCTGTCATCAATCAATTGACTCATTAAGAACACTATGCTGACACATTTACGTACTCTACCCTCACCTGTCAAACCATTGACTCATTAACAACACTCCCTTACACATTTTCTTTGAGAGTGTTACCAGATGCTGACAATACACTTATTTAAATCCAAGAAGAAAGACCTGAGTTTTCCTACACTTTCTCACCTGGCTCTACAGTTGCACAAAACTTATCCACATCCTGACGGCAAGCCTCTGCTAAAATAATATCATTTTTGAAATTTGAAACCTGTGAAGTAGACCAGAAAAGCATTAACTCAGAATTATCATCCTTGTTCATCTGCCTTGATGCAAGCTAATGAGAAGCACCATCAGCTCAGACAAATTGAATGTAGGCTCTAGGTTTCTTGTTTGTTTGATCTTCAGCACAACCAAAACAGGCGTAATTCATGCAAAAGTATGTAAACCAATGGTAGACCTGCAAGTCAACCTTACCTCCATTTTCTCAAAATAGTTGACTTCTTTTATGCAAGCTTCAGCCTTCACATCATCAATCTTGTCACTCAGGCATCGTAGCACCTTTCCTCCACACACCTAGTGCCAAAAGCATTCATCAAATAAAATACATGTCAGAAGCATAAGCAGAGCTGAACAGTATCTTGCTGAGGGCAAGAAGCCCGTAACATAGCTTGAGAGATCGCAACAACATTCACCTGGCCATCATTCTGCTGACAAACTGTTGGGCAGAGATCTTGAATGTCCTTTTGGCAAGCTGTTCGTAGGCGATAGTTTAAGCGATAGTCTTTATTGATCTCAGACTCATAACTGAGAAAAGAGGATTAGAGAGCGCACAATCAAAGCAATTCATTTCGGCACAAGGACAGAAATTGCAGTCATCAAAATGTAAGGGTTGTCCTTTGCAAGCTGCAGAACTGGGTGCATCAAAGACGTTTCTTGTGATACACACCTTGCTACTTCTTGCTGGCAGGTTTTACCAAAACCTTTTTCATTTTTCATGTCTTGCAAGCACCTGATGATGGGAGAAGTTTCATGTCATGGTTGTACCTCCACATCAGACACTAACTTAACTGACCCAACTACGCCCACTCTTCAACCAACGTTTAAATAAGCAACATTTCATCTTTTACCGAATCACTCTTCCATTGCCTCGCGGAATATCTTTGCAAAATTTGCTTATTTCTTCACTGCATGCCTATGATGATAGAAACAGATCACAGTGAGACATACAAACAAGAAATAGATGGTCATATAGATAACAAGCACACAAAAAGTGGCAGTGCAGGAGGAAAGTAGGGTACATGGCCATACCTCTTTCATGGGATACTGGAAGTCGATATTTTCAGAGAAGCGTACTTCCTCATCAAACAGAGTTGCTCTGCATATAGGGCTTAGGCTACTCCGTTGGTTCGTCAAGCAACGAATGACTCGCGCTGAACCCTAAGGAGGGAGACCATAAAGCATCAAGGCTCTACCAAGGAGGGAGACAATAAAGCATCAAAGCTCTATCAAGGAGGGACATTTATCAAAGGCATCAAGCATTTGTATATTTATATGACAAGCTTACTGTTGTAACAGCATGAGGGCTGTATGAATGAGACACACTATCAAAGCCATCTAGGCCCATGTGCATGGCGACAAGCTTACTGGTGTAACAGCATGAGGGCTATATGAATGAGACACACTATCAAAGCCATCTAGGCCCATGTGCATGGCGACAAGCTTACTGGTGTAACAGCATGAGGGCTATATGAATGAGACACACTATCAAAGCCATCTAGGCCCATGTGCATGGCGACAAGCTTACTGGTGTAACAGCATGAGGGCTGTATGAATGAGACAAACTATCAAAGCCATCTAGTCCCATGTGCATGACGACAAGCTTACTGGTGCAACAGAAGCGCAAAGTTTCTGCCTGTCTTCAAAGCAAGCCTCAGCGAGAGGTACGTCAAAGCGAATGTCCTGTTGATGATCAAGTGAAGTACATGTCCTGTTGATGATCAAGTGAAGTATACGTCCTATACATGATCAAGAGTACATGTCCTGTTGATGATCAAGTAAAGTACATGTCATGTTGATGATCTATTAAGTAAAACGTACCATACGTGAATCAAGTCATAAAAAAGTAATGCAAGGAGCTTTCACAAATTTTAATGGCAGATGCAAGTATTGACCTAATCTAAGTACTAGTTGCTCATACCTGTGATGCCAGGGTCACATATTTCTTGACCTGGTTCTTGCAATGCTCACTCTTAATCTCTGAAGCATAATCTTGTAAGCAATTGATGACTGAAGAGTCATAGGTGTCGATATCATCTAGATCCTGTAGGCAAGATATGGTTCAGTTAAGTCCAACAAAGATGCAAATAAGGAAGAGACGCCATTAATGCATGCTGTTTGGGAGAGTGATGGCTTCACTATGGGTCTGACCTTTAAAGCATTATATTAAGGAACGTCAGCAGGTGAGATGCACCTTCCTAGGAGCTTCGTCATCATCATAATGTCAGCAGGTGAGATGAACCTTCCTAGGAGCTTCATCATCATCATAAAGAAAGGCAATTGATTTACACTTCATAGCATTTATAGAGCAGAGAGGCTCACCCCAAAATATGCACACATGTTAAAGATCTCATTTTCACAGCTCTGTCTGAGTTTGGAGTCCAAGCGAAAGTCTCGTACTCTGCGCTCAATCATAGCATCTATCTCCTCTTTACATGTGCTTGAGAGGTCTTCCCGGTGCTCTTCCAAGCATTCCTTACTTCGAGCATTCCCTGGCTCAACCTCTTTGCAGAACTGTAGGTATGCATTGTGTCTTGATAAATGTAAGAATTTCGTCTTTGTGCGGCATATGTTTACAATGACCACAGTTTGTTAGAAGTTTCTGAAAATAGTTCGACTCAAGTAGCAGTTATCCTCTTTGAAAACGGTGGATGAAAAAGTTTTAGCTAGACTGGGTGAGTAGAAGCCCACCTTCCTCTTGTCAGGCATACACTTGGAGAAGAGGCGCACACTGAGCCGCACGTCGTCTGCATTCTCCATCTCCTGCTTGAACAGTTGCTCTTCGCAAGCCCATGTCAACTGCATACGCTGGTCTCTCTGGGGATGACAGGAAACAACTCTCACCGCTTCGCAACATGATCTTCAAAAAGGGGTCAAACAAAAGCACGTACCAGGCAAGCCTGTATGCGGCCACCTCCATTCTTGGTATCTTTGCAAAGGCTATTTGCATCCCCTTTACATGCTTCATACAGCATTGGATCAGATCTGAAGTCCACAGCAGCCTAGTAATTCAAAAAAACACAACATGGTTTGATCCCTCAAAATGATGTGTAATTTGAAATTAATGGCTACTGTTTTTGTTAAAGAAGTTAGAGCTTTATATAATGCTGACAGTCCTAACTCACATCCATCATGATTTTAAACAGCTGCTGCTTGCAAGGCTTGGTCACTTGTGCTTTCACATCTTTGAGGCAGGAAATCACTTGACCTTGCTTGTACCCAAAAAACCTGCAGAATCAATTGAGAATCAATAGGCATCTCCACACGATTACAACAAAAACATAAGAGCCTACAGGTATGAGATGTGTAGGAAACTTACCAAGTCACATTGCAGTACTTTTCAGCATCCACTTTACACGCTTTGGCTGCAAAAACACGATAAATGCAATCAGGTACAGATTGTAATCAAAAAAAGCATAAGAGGTATTAACTCTACTGTTATCTTTTGGACTGAGCTCACCAAGAGGAATGTTGTGATTTATGTTTGAGTTTCTTGAAATTTTGAACTGGAAAACTTCTTCCCGGCAAACATCAGATATCTCAGGCGCATCTGCATGAGTGTAATACTTAGGATCTCAAAAGCTTGTCCATCTCCAAATTTCAGAGGATGAGTATTTCTGCAAATATTACATGCGCCTTGCACTATTATTAGAATTACCATCGTCATTGGAGTCCTCAGATTCAGAGACAGCATCACTCAAACAGTCTGCAAGCCTTCCTTCTCCTTGATCCACATCGTCACAAATTTTGGTGATCTCCTTCTCACAAGCACCTTGAGAATCAAGATTGCTCAAACTCAGTGTAAAAAAAGAGAAATGAATTGTTCTTTGCTGAAGGTGATACAAAATGTACTCAAGGGCACATACCATCAGGATCAAGATCATCTCCAGAGGTGACATTAGCTTCAGGAGCAAATGCAACAATCTTGTTGATTACAGCCTTCATCTTCTCTCTTTTCTTCTTTGACCCATCTACACCTTGTTTCTCTTCAGGATTGACATTAGTCTTTTCAGCAACGTTGGGCTTTAGTGATGTAACAACTGAAGGAGCTGAAACAGTAGAGGTAGTTGATTTCGTCTCCTTCTGCCTAACAATGAGTTCGTCATCTGTGTCACCAGGATCAGTGTCGTAAATGTATTCCTCTTCTTCTTCTTGACTGACATCTGCCTGATCAAGCTTCCTTAGGAATTGGCGAGGTCTCTCTTTTGCATACTGAGACAACACCATTCCATGGTTCTCAAACGAGAGGCCCGCATCAACAGCCAATACCACATTCCATACGAATAAATACAGCACGAAATTACCGAGACGAATTTCCTGGATGATTTAAAAAGTTGAGGATCGGAGCCTAGCAATGTATTCAAGATCTTGTCACCTTCACCTTCATCAAGATTAGTCTTAACACTTGCACCTATGAAAGAAATGGTGAGAGGAGAATCAAAGAAATACTTTATCGTTACAAGAAAGTGAGTTTGGTACACGATTTAACAAAAAATAAACTATTGTGAGTTACTCGCTGACATGTATAATATAAGACAATAGAGGATTAAACTCACACCTAAGTAAGAACTTCAAAAACACACCACATTCATTTCTGACTACGAAGTCTTAAGATATGATTAGCCAATTAATCAAGCCTTTCAGCTCAATTACTTCTCTCACCTACGTCTTACGCTGCTTAAGGGTTTACAAAGAAAATGCTATGAGAATAGTTGAGTTGACAAGGCGCGTAATGTAGCAACGCTGTTCTTTCAGATTGAAGGGCATTAATCATTACCACAGCATGATCATGAATGAGTATTGCGTCCGGGGCCCAGGGTTCACAAATTCGAACTCAAGTTGTAAGCATGCACTGTTAGGACGATCAACGCCGTAAACAGCGTGTGCGGCCTTAAAACATCGAAGTTTCTTTTGAATAGCCTTGCAAAAATACGTACTCGAAAAAAGCAGGGAATCTCTGCTTAGCGGAACCCAACCTAGTGACTCGCAACACTCTGTTAGCATGAGTCAGACTGCATCCATACAAGCTACCGCAATTCTCATTTTCTTAACGAGTAAGCCAAACTCGTTTATCATAGTAAAATGTTGCATCTCTCCTGATGTGCATCTTTCATACGAATTCTGAAATGTCAACATCTTAATACCATTATGTTATATTTGCTTTATATTTGCATGCAATTACGTTTCATAAACATCAGCAGAAGTACCGATCATCATGCATGTATATGTATTAATCAGCAGTTGTAATCCAGAACCAGACTACTACTCATTGATGCGGCATAAGACCAAGCTCAATGCCTCAATACTATCCAAGTACACACTATCTATGATCTACCAGAGTGAAAGGAGACAGCCATGAACAAATGAAGGTCATCCCTGTTTTCAGTAGAACTATGGGGCTCAAAACATCAAAATTGGGATCCTGATGTATATGGAGTAAACGCATTGATCATCAGTAGCTTATTGTAGTCTGCTGCTAGTCTCTTCTGATAACTGATGTTACCACTACTTAAATAATTACTTCAATATCAGCCCTCATGCTATCAAGGCAAATTCTGCTTCCATTTCTATTACAGCAGTAGTAATATTAGCAGCAATGAAGACAATAATTGGACTGTATAGACTGCAGCAAGGAGTTATTCTGTATGCGGTCTGAATGACTGCTACGCAAAATACATAATCCTGAGCACATTTTCTGCCTCACTATGGCACTCAGCTCAACAAACTCATGAAATTATCAGATCAAGCAGAAGTACAGTTATTTGAATTCAAGCAGAAGTACAGTTATTTGAATTCAAGCAGAAGTACAGTTATTTCAATCAGCTGGTCATTACTCAACGGGAATCTTATCATCTTGAGAGTCGTGATCATTTGCTTGAAGTACTTCAACTTTATTTAATCCCATAAAAAATGCGTGATCAATAATAATAATAAAAATAACAAGACTGTGTTTCAGTACCATCAACCTTCATTGCATTGCTCTCAATAGCTGATGAACTGATGATGAGGGCAGCACACAATATCATGTTATTGCTTGTCTGCCGCCGCTCACAGTCATTTTCAAAATGCAGCTGATGCGCACTATTATGTAAAACACTATGATGCATCATACACTGACTAGTAGTACAGCAGCAGCAGTAGCATCATCAGCTCAACATTATGATGATGACATGCTTGATGATGATGCCAAGAGTACTGAGTAGAATCAGTGTTAGTGGCAGTAGCAGTCAAACCTCCTCGTGGTCAATGATATGTTATCACTTGAGTGTTAGTGGCAGTAGCAGTCAAACCTCCTCGTGGTCAATGATATGTTATCACTTGAGTGTTAGTGGCAGTAGCAGTCAAACCTCCTCGTGGTCAATGATATGTTATCACTTGAGTGTTAGTGGCAGTAGTCAAACCTCCTCGTGGTCAATGATATGTTATCACTTGAGTGTTAGTGGCAGTAGTCAAACCTCCTCGTGGTCAATGATATGTTATCACTTGAGTGTTAGTGGCAGTAGTCAAACCTCCTCGTGGTCAATGATATGTTATCACTTATCAGAACTGCAAAAGCAACACCAGCAAGCTATGAGTCATCATCAAGTACTGCATTTAGCTGATGATTAGTCATCAACAGCCTAAATCGGCTGATGACCATCTTATTCATGGAGTGTAAGGCCGAGCTTAAAAGTTCCAATATGATATCACCATGTTTTAGATGGTGTCTAAATTTTAGGTGGTTTATACGGAGGATGGGTTTTTGGAGGTTTTGGAGGTGAATGGTTTTTTGGTGGATTGCGGGGAGGTTGAGGTTTTGGAGGTCGGTGAGGTTTGGGCGGTTTTGGAGGTCGGTGAGGTTTGGGCGGTTTTGGAGGTCGGTGAAGTTTGGGCGTTTTTAGAGGTGGGTGAGATTTGGGTGGCTTCAGAGTTACTGAGGGAGGGTTTCGTAAAGACCAGGGCACATGGCTCACAGGAGGGCTGGTAATAGCCAGGCATGGAGGAGGGAGTGATGATATGATCACTGCTGCCCGCATCAGCACTTCATCATCATTACCCAGCCCTTGCCGATGAATGATGTCGTCACTGATGGGCAGTTCGCCGAATTCAGTTGTGATGAGCTGAATGGCTCCGATTCCACCAAAACCATGTGGTGATGATGACAAATATACAGCACCATCCTCTCCACTATCAGCATCAGCATCAACAGGTCCTCCAGCAGGCGTAATGCCCAACAGTGAAAGACTGTCCACTGCTGGATCCTCGGCAGAATCATCTTCATTGTCGGAAGAGTAGATAGCAAGCTCCTCTTTCACAACTTCCTCATCAAGACTATCACTCATTGCTGGCAGTACTAGTTGAGATCCAGCACCTTTAGTAGTACTGATGCTCCCAGATATTGCTGACTGCTCATCAGCAATACTCTCATGACGATCAACAAGTTGTTGTGAGTCGTAGTGGAGAGGATCCCCCACCAATACTTCATTCACTTCAGCAAGCTCATGATCATTGCCCAGTACTAGCTGAGATCCCCCACCAGGGACTACGGTGGTAACCAAAGTAGATGAAGTAACCTTGATGAGGGTTGCAGCTGAGCAAGGAGGTGCGGGGGAGGGCGTATATGCTACTGGCGGATAAGACGGCTGAATCGAGTTGTAAGCAGGTGGCGGCGAGGCAGGGCTAGGGGCAGTAGTCCATTGAGTAGTTGGGAGCTGCGGAAGAGGTGGTGATGAGGCTCCATAGGTTGGTTTAGTTGGTTGTGGCATGGGAACTTGTAGTACAGGAGGCTGGTAGCAAGGCGGAAGCGACATGATGGTGCCAGTAGATGGAGTGAGGGGTAATGGAGTGCAGGATGGTGTGGATGGTTTCGGAGGAGTCATCAGCCCCTCTGGAGGTGCAGGATTATGCGCTTGATGAGGAGGGCTGATTTCTGGGATTGGAGATGTAATAAGGGTGGGCGGTGGTAAGGGAACAACTTTTGGACTAGGAGGCAGATAACCAAGAGGAGGGGGGTGTTCAGGTAGCAGAAATGTTGGGAAGCCAGGGTAGTCTGAATGCTGTCCTGGTGGAGAAGGCGGTTTTTTAAACAGCACGGGACTTGTGGGAGATGGGGGGGTGTTGAGGGAATGAGGAGGATCATGAACTGGAGCTGGAGGACCTAAATAGAGTGGTGAGGGGTTTAACATTGGTGGTGATGCCTTGGGACGAGATGGCCCATTAGGGGATGATGGTTTGGGAGGTGCGAGATTAGGAGGTAATAGTTTCAGAGGTGAAGGATCAGGTGGAAAAGGTTTGGGAGGTGACGAAGCAGGAGATGATGGTTTGGGGGACGGTTGTTTAATTGGAGATGGCTTAGGAGGTGATGGTTTAGGTGGTGGAGATGGTATGGGAGGTGATGGTTGACGGGGAAGAGATTTAGGTTGCAGACGCTTTGGTTGAGGAGGTGCTGACTTAGGGGAGGGTGGATTCCAGGGAACAGGGAGTGGAGGTACAGGGGGTGGGCGTATACGGCTCCTTGAAGGCGGGGGAGGAGTGTCAGGTGGAGGAGCCATTGGGGGGGGCGTGTCATAATTTGGGGGTGGTGGAGGAGGAGGTCGGGGAGGAATGAACCTTACTCGTTGTGGCGGAGGTGGTTTTGAAGGCGGTGCAGCAGGATGAGCGGGTGGACTGAGAGGGGTAGTAGGAGGTAGGGAAGGAGGTGTGAGCGGTGGTGAGAGCGGAGGAGCAGGCGGTGGGCTTGGAGGCAATGGAGGTGGAGGAGGCCAAGGGGGCGGGGATGGAGGGTCGGGTGGGAAAGGCAGGTAGGGTGGGGGCAGGGTTGGGGGTTTTGGGTATGGGATTGAGTTGTTGGTGTATATGTAGCACCCATCACTCTGGAAGGGAAAGCATGCCACATGGTCAGCTCTGTCGGTTGAGGAGGGCGAGACAGCATAGCCGAACACAACGCCTCCCTGGCAGCAGCGTTCAACAGGGGAGAGAGGGAGAGTTTTGAGGTAAACATTAAACAGAGAAAAAATGAAAGACTGTAATGTGAAGTGGCTGTATTGGGCTGATTGAAGTGATTTACATAAATATCATCACTAATAAAATAACATGTTGGACATTTATGAATGATTGTTAAGGGAACACATAGAAATCAAACTCACAGATTTACTCGCAAGATAATTTATATCGCAAAATTATGATTCCTTCAATAAGTGCAGTTTTCAAAATACTGTTTGATAGGAACATGAGGCTGCTGGCTAATAGCAGTGCCAGCAGTACAGAAGTAATGAGGATGATGAGGTACTTTGAGACAAACACACACACACACACACAGGCACATACACGTGTGCACGCAAACACTGAAGCAGGCAAATATTTGCTACTCCACCGGTAGGCCTAAAGATGAAGAGATACCTTCCGTAGTTAATGCAGCAGCTTTTAATTGTGTACATTTAAAAAATGGTGATATTTTGAAAACTGCAGATACCTCTGCCTTCCTGACCTCATGTGGTTCATGAGGTTAATGAGTGAAAGCTAAGTTCAAATTGCTGTGAGAACAATACTCATAACCAAGTCCTCATGAGCATGTTGTCATATGCAAGGTCATAGTACTCACAATCTTCTGACTACTAGCTGGTCGTACCTGTATCTGACAAGTGAGTGATGGGTTGAGAACTGCCATCATAGATTTATACGTTTTGTTACTGGATGCCGTGGCTGAGGAGATGTACCAGCATGGCACCAGTACCCAGTCCGGAGTGAGGATGCCTGTCTGGTCAGTGACTTGAAAAGCTCCTGACTCAAAGTTATTCCGCAGGTAATTAAAATTAATTAAACAGAAAATGCACAGATGTTTTTTGTATGTAGTGGAAATACATTCGATTTAATGTAGTCGACATAACTATTTCAACAGTCTCACAGCGATGGATGGTACATTAAAATTAATACCTTGAGCAAGTTTTAAGACAATTATGAGGGTGAAAACATTTACGAGGAAGGGAGCTGATGATGAAGACCATCTGTTTCCCATGACCGAGGAAGAACCCTCCTTAAGATGAAAGCGGGGCATCTGCCTTTAGCTCAGCAGGGTGTAAAAACAGAGCATGACATATAGGAATTTAATCGCATGATGTTTACTGACTAGGTCGTGCAAGTAATTTCCTGTCAGGTCTGCGTGCACATAGGTTGTCTCTGTAAATATAATCCTTATAACAGTGATAGAAAAAAGAAAATGGAAATCCCCCGATTTTCTGTGAAAAATTTAAATTAGCCGGACCTTCACACAACCTTCAATGTCGGTTTCTGTTCAGAGAGGATGATGCAAGCACATGTAATCTTTCGGACGAAGCCGAAAAACTGTGATTATGCTGCTTGATAGAGCGGTGGTGCAGGATGCCTCCAGTGTGTGAAGTAGTGTAGTATTGTATAATTAGCTGATATTATTAATAGAATGGTGATGCAGGATTATACCTCCAGTGAGTGGCACTTTAACAGCTGATTAGTTGACATAATGTGCCTCCGAAATTTGGGGGTTGCGAACGCAGTGAAATGCGTGGATGTTTCTGCAGCATACTAAGCAGTAGCAGATAAACACACTCCACTAAATAGGACAAAGGCCTGATTAGCTTGGCCTGTGTAGGCAGTGACTGCTTGCTCAAATACTAAATAGGAGCATTCACCTAAGATACAGGAGCATGAAACCTTGTTATTGATTTAGTTAGATTTAGTATGAAACCACAAACCTGATGTAAGGAACCTGCTTGGACTGCAATCTAGTGGATGTAAGGACCCTGCTTGGACTGCAATCTAGTGGATGTAAGGACCCTGCTTGGACTGCAATCTAGTAGATGTAAGGACCCTGCTTGGACTGCAATCTAGTGGATGTAAGGACCCTGCTTGGACTGCAATCTAGTGGATGTAAGGAACCTGCTTGGACTGCAATCTAGTGGATGTAAGGACCCTGCTTGGACTGCAATCTAGTGGATGTAAGGAACTTGCTTGGACTGCAATCTAGTGGATGTAAGGAACCTGCTGGGACTGCAATCTAGTGGATGTAAGGAACCTGCTTGGACTGCAATCTAGAAGATGTAAGGACCCTGCTTGGACTGCAATCTAGTGGATGTAAGGAACCTGCTTGGACTGCAATCTAGTGGATGTAAGGTCCCTGCTTGGACTGCAATATATTAGCTTGAGGCGCAGCATGAGAACACCATTGCAAACAGTTCAGAATCATCACACACTCTACTAAGTTGTGCGGGTGAGTAATAAGTCTGCAGTGGTACTGCTCATTGAAACATCTTGTGCAATGCTCTTAGCAGCTGCTTAGGAAGGCTAAGTACATTATGCACTGCATAGCTACCTTAATTCATGAACATGTATACTTCTTGATATCTGAACTTGCCAGTGACTAATGATATATGCATTACACGATCAAGGCTTGTCATGATGCGACTAGAAGAGCATTGACACACAGCCTATCTTAACAGGCTGTCTGTGTGTCTGATCAGAATCTCCACAGGTACACAGTGAAACGGAAGTCCTCATTCCATCATCAAAAGACCCCCCACTCACAGTAGTACTTTGTCAGTCAATATCAGAAATGAATATGCTCAGTTCAAGTTTCTCATGTTTATGATCTTTTGATGACAGTATCAACACGACGTTAAAATGTGGGGACGTGAACGGACATCTGGAAGATCGAAAAGTAGCTTTTTGGTTGAGCCAGTGATGATACAAAAAACGAAGGTCACAATTTTTACAGAGTTCTCTTATAGTACATCAACGAACTTAGCTGGAATTGAAAAATGATGTCCGACAAGGTTCTTCGACATCCGAAAGCTAGCAGTCGTATACATTGCGCACCCTCTATAATATTTCGACGAAGCTTGGTTGCAAGAGAAGCAACTAATAAACCGTCACCTGCAGAAACTGCAAGAACCATCGTCTCAATCGTTGGGGACGGCACCCTCTCCACCCTTTCTCCAGACGGGGCGCCCATAGGTACTCCTGTATCATACACACTCGACAAGGAAGGCTCTACTTGGGTGAACCTCCCTGCACATGCTCCTGAGATCCAATATCTGAAGGCTAACAGCCGCTGCAGTCTCCTTGTGAAGCCTCAGAGCTTGCCTGCCAGAGCAGTGGCTTCCGTCAGCCTTGTAGGTCGCATCAGCGTCACTGATCCTGGTTCCCATCATAACAATGCTGGGGCTCAGGAAGCGTCCCCACCCTCTCCCTCATCCTCATTATCAGCTCCATCCTCATCATTCCGAATGAATTTAGACAAGGCCCTGTACTTTGGGGGATTAGATGAGGTGAGGAATCGTACTTTGGGGGATTAGATGAGTTGAGGAATCGTACTTAGGGGGATTAGATGAGGTGAGCATTTATACTCTTACATTTCTGAGGTGGCTCTGAGCTGCACAGATGATGTTTTCAGTCAAAAGGTTTCAAGAACATAATGCTTTCCAAAAAATGAAGGAAGGAGGATGATCAAGTTGAGGATGTTATTGAAGTGTTACTGCAGTAGTATCTTTATTCCATTCAGATTTTATTGTTGTCAGATTATTTTCATTCGCACCCTGAAAGATAAGGAGCAGTTGGTACAATTGCTTTCATACTTGCATTGAGTTGAGACAAAGCCTTGTTATTGATGTGCATGCATGGTCATGAAGATGCACAGCACCCTTTCCTGAAGACCTTGCCTCTGTGTATTAGCCGACATAGTCACTCCTCATGCATGAGGTCCATGCATGTGAGCACCTGCCTATGAGGTTGCCTTGCACCTGAAGACCATGTTATTGTGTGTGCATGCCTGTGCAGTCGCTCCACATGCATGAGGTTTCTGCCTCAGAGTACCTTTCTGCAGAACCTGATGTTCTGAGAAACACTGCAGCAGAGCTGGTGAAATTATGGAATGAGTGAGTGATGAATGTTAACAGTTCATTGATGGTGAGAGTACGGAATGAGTGAGTGATGAATGTTAACAGTTCATTGATGGTGAGAGTACGGAGAAAGTGAGTGATGAATTTAACAGTTCATGTATGGTGAAGCTACGGAATGAGTGAGCAAGCAGTTTTATTGGCTCACTGGTTATGAATTGAAGGTGGTTGTGCTGAAGTGTGGAAGTGCTGAGGTGTGGAAGTGCTGAAGTTTCAGAAGCATGTTGTAGGTCTGATACTGTTCAACATACCTATATCAATGTTCTCGTATGTGTAGAAAGGCTGATCAGATATGAATTGTGACACGTCTCTGATGGTTGTGATGAGAGTGAAGTGTCTATCATTCACTAAGAAGGTATAGAAAAGGAATTAGTGATATGAAGGAAATGTACATTGCAGCTACAACATCTCATGTGTTCATTTGATCTCAGGGAGAGAGCTGAGGACGTATACCGTATCGTGAGCCAAGCAGTGAAAGTGCCTCTCTCTCAGGTGCTTAAGTAGGATGGATTTGTGTCTTGAAAAGAAACGTTTTAAAGAGAGAATAGATCTCAGCACACCTGTTGTTGCTAATTTATCTTAAGACTTTCTGACCTTTGTTCCTAGGGCTGAAGGACTTTTGTTCCTAAGGATTCCCTTTCCTCCATTCATGGGTGGTGTGTTATGCAGATAATGCTATCTGAGCTAATATGTGTGAGAAATACTGAAGTAGACTAACAACTGTCACAACTGTCATGTCCTTGATGGCTGTTAACAGATGTTATATGCTGAGTTGCTATGGGTGGACCGACTGGGTTTGTACATCTCCTGTGAGAAGGAAGGAGGGGAATCCAAGGTGGTGCGTGTGCCTTTTATAAGGCCAGTCCTGGATGAAAGGGATGCGAGGTGCGCGCTAGACATAAGGGTATTGGTCGGTGCTTTAAGTTTCAGTTGCATATAAGAAATTTCCTTGAACCCATACAAAAAAATTGAACATAGGTATTACACTTCAGGAAATGTTATGTTCAAGTCAAGATATTTGTGAATCTAGAACGCTGTCATCTGTGTACCCTTCTATGCAGATCTGCGATAACGATGGCTGCACAGATTGCATGGGAGGAAGAGAGACCTTACACACCTGCGCCCCCGACGACGTCTTTGACTGCTGTAAATAATTAAGAGAAAACTGAAATGAAAACCTGCCAATGCTGCATGTGGATAAGTCTTTTTACATTATTCCGAGGTTGGTTGCGCAGATTTTTCTTAGAAAACTAGTGCCAGACAACTCTGGTGATTACCAATATTCGAGCACAAATTTTTAGTATAAAAATTAGAAAAGAAGATCGGCAATCGAAACATCTGTTTTCATTTTAGTCGATTTTTTCACCGTAAAGCTGTACAAACTATACCAGTTGAGTAGAGACACGTTACATGCATCTTGAATACTTTGATTAAGTGATTAAAAGACAGCAAGGATACATTCACATCATGCTGGTGTAGGCCACCCTCTGGATTGTTAGGCCAAACAGACTCTTAAAGATTACTTCTGTTTATAATAAGAAAACTAGGGGATGCCTGTTGTTCAGAAACGAGTAAGTGGTCGTTCTTTGATCCCTTGCGAATCATAGGGACTTGGTGCACTGTTCCTCTCAGTGCCATGGATTGGGATTTTTTATTTATTTTTATTTTACTTCAGGCTGGCTTCGATCAAGTGGCTAATGCTGGGGACGGCGACCACAAGGTGTTCAGCAAGGAGATTTCTGGGAAAAAAGTTGTCGATAAACTATATCATAAGGTAATTGTAACTCGGCTGCATATCCAGCCTACTCCTTGCAGTGCCCTCAAGATGTCGTTCTAATGCAAATCGAAGAAACTTTCAGCTTCTGTCCTGCAATATGTAATACTGATAAATTTAACTCAATTGTCCCCATGTAAGGAAGTTCTGTAAAATCAGGTGGTACAATCTTTTTCGCATCTTGTCGAAAATTGGCAAGACTGAATGCGTCCAGAAGCTTACATTCCTGCAAAATTTGTTTTTATGCGACTGCAGCTATACAATGACCCACTTTTGAGCGCTTTTTGGAATGATGACTTGGATGTGGAAACTGTTCAGCACATGGTGAGCCGTACTGAGCGTTCTGGACTTGTAATCTGGCAATGTTAATACTTTGCACTGACCTGTTCATATGTTTTATGAACATGCAGCAAGAGGTGATGATGGAGGTAGCATTTGGGTCAGGGCTGCAGGTAAGATGGTAACAGAGAAGACTGTCCATAGATTCTAATTGATTATGTTAAACAATGCATTTATGCGCTCCTCATGTTCTGTAAATTTTTAATATGTTGTCCTTGGAAAACCAGGAGGATGACAAGGCTTACTTGGTAGATGTCCATGCGGACTTAATCAAAGAGCGTGGTGTGACTGAGCGTCACTTCGATGCTTATCTGGCCCACTTTGATAAAACTCTGGAGGAACTTCAAGACATCCTCCCTATTGACAAGATCAAAGATGCCAAAGCGAACATGCGATCCACCAGAGTGGTGTTCCAGAGTGGGAAGAAGAAATGATGTCCTCCTTCCCTCAATCAACTCTGAATTAAGGATTGGCATCACGACCCTGAATCATGGCATTTCTTTCTTTAGTCATAACTATGATAATCTTTGTTAGCAGTGGCACTACATGCTATGATGTTCGTTATGTGTGTACCCTCGGCTGTCAATTAGCTAAATAGAAATAAGTACTGCCTGAATGAGGCTGGTTTTATGGATGTTATGAGAGACAAATGCTTGTATTCCGCCTCCATTTCAACAGCTATATTCAATCATCCGTCTGTCATCTAGGCCACCAAATCAGCCCTACCTTCAAATTGCAGGATTGGTAAAGCCTTAATCAGACAAAAGTAATACATCAAGCAGGTTTTGTCTTCGCGAGAAGTACAAACTCGTCATATGGCTTAGTTTGGCTACAGACACTCAAGACTGCACATGACTAGAGGTATTGTCTACTGAAATACAATTTGAGACGGTAAAGTACAGATATAAAAATGATGGCAATGTCCACCACATTCTTTCATCATATTCCCGTTGGAAGGCCAGAGACAGACAGTGCTCTAACAGCCAATGCAAGCATTTGTGGATCACTGTTCCCCAGTGCGGCCTCATCCACATCCCAAAGCTCCCTGCAAAGTGGGAGGGACGCCAATGACAAACACTGAGGCTTAAGTCTTTTGGGTCAATAAAGCATAACAATATCTAATTCTATGATCATTCCTTGATCTGCAAAGTCCGCTCTAGACACGGAAATCTTCATGACCATATTATGAACTGAGGTAATATAACTGAACTGAGCGTGAGAAAATAATGGTGGGAGTCCATACCTGAGCTGAGAAATACCTTTTTCAAGCTCTGGTAGGAACAGGAGTCCTGGGTCTCGCATTACCTTAACATGATGTTAAAAAGAGCATGATTATTGGCGAACCTGTTCAGGAGACTAGATGATGGGGACAGATATGGAGGATCTTCACGAATGAGAGTCAAGCAGGACAGCTCAAGAAGATCTTTATAAATGAAAGGTAAGGACAACCAGCAGTAAACATCTTCACAAATGCTAATATGACATATCAGATCCTGTAGTTGTACATCCTCATACTCACATGCATAGAAATTAGTTGAACACAAACATCTAGTAAGCCAAGCATTCACTCACCACTTGATAAACATCAGCTCCAGCCAAACCACTGTTCAACATCCTCATCCCTTTTTGAACTGCCTGTTCAACGTCCAGTTGACTCCTAGACAAAAACAATGCAGGCTCTTGTTCCACCTGTCATCAATATGAAGTCCAGAGGGAAGAGTCAGTACTTGGCAGTACATGGGACAGGAGGCAGTACATGGGGCAGGAGGCAGAACATGGGTATTGATGATGAGCATGACCTGACGGCATCATTGTACAGCGTCACATACACATCCAGGGAACATGACCTGATGTCATCATTGGACAGCATTGGACAGCATCACATACACATCCAGGGAACATGACCTGACGTCATCATTGGACAGCATCACATACACATCCAGGGAACATGACCTGATGTCATCATTGGACAGCATCACATACACATCCAGGGAACATGACCTGACGTCATCATTGGACAGCATCACAT